>MU225802.1:3730151-3741716 GCA_018584345.1 Thuja plicata | reverse complement strand
AGATCAAGATGTTATACAATCCCCTCCCATATTTGATGAAGGTCCCATATCCATAGAAGCTTGTGATGATCCCCTTGCACCCTTTCATGTCTTCCAAGCTGATATCCTTCCATTTCATGAACAAAGTTTCCTTCCAAGCTCTATACCTAGTCCAATCCCCAAACAAGATCAAGATATCCCTTCCATCATTTCCAATGAACATATTGAAAATCAAGAGAAAAGCACCCTCTCTACCCCATCCAATGATCCTTGTCAATATCTAAGTATACCATCAACTCCTTGTCACGATCCTTTATATTCACCTCAAGAAACCATCATTCCTCCAAATTCCTAGCATGATAATAAATCCCTTCAAGATTCATTTGATCCTATCAAAGTTTCTCCTATGAAAGCTACTCATGAGCCTATTGGTATAAAGATAAATCTTAAAGATGAGAGCCTTGGAAATATAACTCATGTTAAAGATATTGATATCCCTTTCACACCTTATCTCCCTCCATTCAAATGCAACCATATGCCTTCATCATCCTCCAAATCCATTTTGGGTTCCTATATCCCAAAGCTAAATTCTTCATCCCCTCCATCCATATTAGGTCTGTATATTCCTCCATCAACCATTCCTACCATCCCTAGCTTTCTACTCACTTACCCTACCATGTATCAAGATCAACGGAGGCATACATACTTGAAGGATTTCCAAACACCAATCCATATGAACCCTCCATATTCTTCTTATTCACCCACAATTTCTAAGTCTTTTGGAAGCAATTTGGATGTGCAACATAAAAATTAGAAATCCAAGAATCCACATGTGTATAAAAATAACCATGTCCCATCTAATCTACATTTGAATGAAAATAAAAAAGAAATACCCAAGAGGCTGCAAAGGTTGACAAAGAAAAATGAAATATCCAAATGGCCACAATGGTCCACCAAACAAAAATATTAATCAAAGAAAATGTGGGTTCCAAAAGCCCTCATTGAAGAAATGCATTCTAAAGCATCACAAAAGAAAGAAAAATCAAAGACTATGTGGATTCCCAAGTCACTTTTGAAATACTTTCACACAAAAGAAAAATCAAAGTTGACATTCAAGCTTCCATAGGCTTCCATTTCATCTCCTTCAAAATATTTTCCACTTTCCAAGTCTACTTTGGGTTCCTACATCCCAAAATCCACTATCTTAGCTACATCCTCACCTCCTTTATCCATTGTTCCTCCATCACTCCACCACCCTTCAAAGTGTGTGTCAAAGTTGATCTTGCCAACATTTCCATCCAAAACATACCTTCTCCTTATCCTCACATTCATTATCAAACACATACTTTCCATATTTCCATCCCTCTTATCCAATCTATGGAATAAAACCTTTCTCCACCATCTACCCTTATCCTCCATATGTGTCCTTTATCATCACCTTATCAATGTCTTTGAGAATCCTAGGCATGGTCATGGTTTATTATAGAATATCTTTCAGAAGAGCATTGTTCAAACATCTAGATATTGGGGAAATTTGGAAAAATAACAAAAAAAGAAAAAAAATTGAAAAAAAAGAGAAAAGTGCCTTGGTGAAAACCTAGCAATAGGCACCTTGGTAGAAAAAAAAGAAAAAAGTAAAGAGAAATCAATCCATCCTATGGTGAAAACCATTTCTTGTGGTGCCTTGGACAAGTACCATGATGAAAACCTAGCAAACAGGCATCATGCATAATTCCTCCTCTTGCATTCTACACTTGGGGGCAAGTTTCATCCACGCTATCTTCCAACTTCCTATCTCACTTGCATCCATATTCCCTCTTTTACCTTTGGTCTTGACAAGGTTGAACATATCCATAAGCATCAAGTATCTTGACACCGTTATCCTTTCCATCAGCTTATTTACTTGCTGCAGCCATGCTACCCTATCATGACCTTTCTTATCGCCAATCTGCCTTCATTATTCCTATCCAGTCTTTCCATAATCCCAAATCATCCCCTCATAACCTCCACCATCCCTTTATCCTGATCATACTATCTTATCCACATCTTACCCAAATTGATCCATTGGTCTTGATAAAAAATGGACATAAAGTGCAAAACTTGTTATCAAAAACCCCTTGACATGTCCACTCTTTTGGGACTACCCACTTTCATGAAATCAGGTCATTATCCTATATTCTATCTAGAACTACATCATTGGCTTCCATTTCTTATCCAAAAACATGTTTCACATTGCTATATCCTTTTTTTGTTAGCTTGGGTAATCTTGAGAAGATGGTCCAATGGGTCAGATTTGCATGCTTCATCCATCATGACCTTTCCATTTCTAATCCATCATCTTGTAGATCCATCCTTCATGTCCTATACCTTGCTAGACATTGGGGGAAAACCAATGTGATCTTGTTTGAGAGATGGTAAAATCAAAAAATTCAAAAAATCAAAAATCTCTAAAAATTTAAAACAAAAATAAAAACTCTTAAAAAAAAATCCAAAAACATAAAAAAATCCAAAAATCTTGCATAAAGTATTTGAGTTGCATTGTTGCAAACTAGGTTTCATTTTCCCAAGATTCACATGGTTTCATTTATCACTTGGGAGAAAATCATTAGGTTTTTTGTACAAACAAATTTAGAAATGCTACATTTTGATCACACGACAGAAGTAGATTTTTAGAATTCAGAGAAGAGATATTTTGGAACCTTTGATGGATATCACTATTCAATTAAAACCATTTGATCGCATACCTTTAACCATTCATTGACTTATTTTATCAGGATTAAAAATTGACAATACCCTAAATGATCAAAATGTTTGAAATTCTTATTGACAATATGGATACATTGCAAAACACTTGAAATTTTTTATGCTTTTAATTGATATTTTCAATTCATGTTCTTTTTAGCTAATCGATGATGTTTCGAATAGATTGGCGATGATTAAGACATGATGTTTTCTTGACTTTTGTGTGACTATTTTGAGGAAGATCCACTAACTTATGTGAATTTGTCTAACGACATGGTCATCAAAGAACCATCGAGGACCTTCATATAGGAAGGAGGATTAACCCTTGTTTGTTTACACAAAAGGATACATTGGCTATTTATATATTCAATATCTTAATACAAAAATCCAATTACAACATTGAATCCGTTAAAGCTAGTATTCATACTCCCATAGTTGGTCATTCAACTAGTGAGGGTTGTACTAGGTTCCTAAAAGTGGTTACCAATTGAGATGAAAGTTATTTTCATATTCTTATGCTCACAGTGGCACCAATAAGGATTGTATCAAATCCTAGTTCCACAACGCTCAATGATGAAAATATATCTCTTTTGCAGTTCTTTCACAAAAAGCTAGTGACCATTAGTTGCATTGCATTTCATTTTCATGATAGATTAATTGCATGTTTATGGAATTTTCCTTAATCAAGGGGGTGGAAGTTAATCATGGTAACATCATCAAAGTCCTACTCAACATCATCAAATGTCTATTTCATCCAATTGATCAATGCTACATAAAGGATATCATCAATATACATCTGCTCACCTAGGGGAAACTTCACCATCTGATCATCTAGCTCTTGAATCACATCTACTCCTGATTCATCTCCAATGACCCTATCTATAAGCCTCCTACCAATAATCTTCCCATTAAATCCATTCCAATCAAATATAAATCAGTTGAATCATCCAATTGATCATCTAAAGTCAATCATTTATCTGATCATCTATTTTCTCATCTTGAGTGCATCAAATTTCCTAACTCTAGATCTTGAGGAAGGAAAATCCATCCATTTGTATGTCTCTCTATATCTTGAGAGTGAATTATTAGTTTATCCAATCAATCCATTTGTTCATCTCTCTAGATCTTGAGAGTGAATTATAAGTTTATCCAATCAATCCATCAACCTACTTATTTTATCCGATTAACATCAATACAACATCAACCAAGTGATTCTGACTGACATCACATGATATCTGATTGATGCAGAGGGTTTGATACTCTAGGATTTTCTCCACTCCAAGTTTCTTAAATGACTATCTCAACCATAAAATGGTTTTTCTTTGTTGGATCTTCCTTCTTTTAGGACCTCCAAGACCCTCTCTACCAACTTCTCCTCCAAGGTATAGTTTTTACTTTGAAGACTCCAAGATTTATGGGCCTAACTAGTCTAACTAGTTAACCAAAAGCCTAGGTTTTCCCCCTAGAACTCCACCTAGAATGTCAATCCTCTACTTAGGATCTTCCAAACATTCAAAAAGACTCTCAACAAACTTCTTGACCCATTCTAGATTATTCTGCAATCATCCCAATACATCAAGACACTTTACCAATCCAATTGGTCACTAATTCACTAGGAGGCCTAATTGCTCAACTCCTAGTAGGTCTATTTTCACCAATTTTAGTCAATTGCTCCCAAAATATCCAAATGAGTCCACAAAAAACTTTAAAATCTTCAAGACATCACTCAACCCTATCAGAAACCAAAACCCTGACCTATGGAAGCACCCAAAACCCCACTTTCTTGCAGGCCCTAGATTATAGCCTATTACTTAGGCCTCTAGACTAGTCAGCATGAATAATTGACAAACTTGTCTCCAATCTTTGATTCAACTCTTGCCACCTTAAAATCCTTTTAGGAGACTATCTGGTGCATCTATAAATTCCACTAAGTCTTCCCCAAAAGGTCATGGGTGCTCAATCAAATTCATTCTTCTCCATATCTTGGCTCACCCAGTTTCACCATTCAGCCATATGGATTCACTTATCACCTATAAAATCTATTGAAAAAACCAAAAATAAAATAGAAAACCTATCTACATACCCTAACCCTACTTCCTCCATGGTTTCAAACAATTCCACCAGAGGGATTTTAGGTTAGAGCCATTTCTAACTAGGTAGCATTGTTTTTGTCTCTGTCAGTCCAGTAACCTTTAAAAACTTGAAACTTAACACCTACTAAACTTTAAAAAAAAATATCTATTGCATATGAAATCTGAAAGAAAGAACTACACTAACATGGAGCCTGATCACCTATACCAATCCATACACAACCGTATAGAAGCAAAGATATAGTGCTGATTACACAAAAAATGATACAGTCATCCGTACAAGGGTGTCAGAATTAAGTGTCTCAATAAAAAATCTAATTAGCCTCTCCAAAAAATTTATTCCATGCTCATATATCGAGCATGGGTAGCTACAATTATTTTTAACCATATTTTGTCATTTCTTGCAAAAGTTGCTCAAGCAACTTTTCGCATTTTGATGCATTTTGACTTTCCTTGTCAACTCGATGATTGAAGTTGACTCCTATGACCCTCAATAGTATATTTAAGGTCCTAAAACATACCTCTAACCCATGTTTCACTAAAATGGCCACTTTTCACAATTTGAAGCCAAAATGACCCAAAATACCTAATGAGCACTAAGGCCCTTACAACATATAGCTAAACTAACATTACTTCCGACCTTTTGGAACTTATTCTAACACACAAAAAAACTCCTAATCTAACCCTAAACAACATAAAAACATGAAATATGGAGGTTCCCTACACCATACTCTCCTAGATAAAATAACTCAAGTCCCTTGAGTTAGGAGGTCTTCAATGGTGACCCTGTGTTTCAAAATATCCATCTCTGCCATCCAAGTGGCCTTAGATTTAGGTAGTCCCTACCACTCGATGAGGTACTCCTTGTAGTTACCCTTCCTTGTCTTCTTTTTCACCTTAGAGTCCAATAAAATTTCCGATTGTAATGGCAGGTCTTTCACCCAATCATCATCCTCCAAATCTGCAAGAGTGGGTTGACCGATGTCTGGTGTTGGTCCCTTGTAGGGATATATGTCACAAACATTAAAAATGGATGAGATCCCTAAATTAGGAGGTAATTCCACTTCATAGGCATTCTTTCCATATTTGTGAAAAATATTCAGAGACCCTATCTCTTTCACCAGTAGTTTAGTAGACTAACCCTTGGGTAGCCTTTCCTTCCTGAGATAGGATAATACTAGATCCCCAACCTTGAACTGCAAGTCTAAATTGGTCTGATTAGCTTTGGATTTGTACTTCTCCACTTGTTTGTGTAAAGTCTTATTGACTTGTTCATGCAGCTCCTTCATCTGTTTTGCAAACGACTCTCCTTGTGCACTCCTCTTTTCCTTCAAAATGAGATCCCTCAACTCCAATATTCCCCTAGGATTGACCCCATATACTATCTCAAAGGGGTTCCTCCCTGTACTCCTATTAATGGAGTCATTATATGCAAATTTTTCCTGCCCTATGATATGATCCCATGATTGTCCATGTTGTTTGGTCAGACACCTTAGAAAATTTCCAAGTGACCTATTCACTACTTCTATTTTCCCATCTGATTGTGGATGATAGGCTGAAGAGAAAGACAATTTGGTTCCAAGCATCTTCTATAAGGTCCTCCAAAAGTGACCTACAAACTTACTATCCATGTCATTTACAGTGTTTAGGGGCAATACATGGATCCTCACAATATCCCTAAAGAATAGGCTTGCAATTTGGGAAGCATCATTTGTTTTCTTGCATGGAATGAAATGTTCTATCTTGCTGAAATGTTCTACCACCACAAACAAACTGTCATAACCCCTAGGTTTCTTTGGTAACCCCAAAACAAAGTCCATACTAAGGCACTCCCAAGGCCTTTGGGGTATAGATAAAGGTTGATACAACCCACTATTGCTTCTTTGTCATTTTCCCCTCTGACAAATCTGACATTGGTCTACAAATATCCTAACATCTGACTACATCTTAGGCCAATAGTAATGCCTATGTACCTGCTCCAATGTTTTATCCACTCTAAAGTGGCCTCCCAAGCTCCCTTGGTGTTTCTCCTTCATAATGTTTTCCCTCATTAAACACTGAGGCATACACATAAGATGACCTTTGAAAAATAGGCCTTCCTGCAACACAATCTCACTGAAATCCACCTTGAACCCTTGCTACAATTCCACACATGCTTCATAGGCTTCTCTGAAATCTTTTTCCTCCTTGTAGAGGTCCTTCAAATCATCCATTCCTACACTTTTTAGTTGTATCTCTTGGATAGTGAGTAATCTCCTACTAAGAGAATCTACAACCTTGTTGCTAACCCCATTCTTATGCTTAATAACAAATGTATAAGCCTGAAATGATTCTACCCACTTCATGTGCCTCTGATTTAGTTTTTCTTGTCTATTTAGGAAACTTAGGGCATGATTATCAGTATAGACCACAAACTCCCTAGATAATAGGTAGTGTCTCCACTTCTTTAAGGCTTTTACCATAGCATATAACTCCAAATCAATATAGGTGGAGTATTTTTGTTTTGCCTCATTCAACTTCTCAGAGAAGAATGTCACTGGGTGTCCCTCTTGGCTTAGCACTGCTCCAATAGCCAACCTGCTAGCATCACACTCTACTATAAAGAGTTGATTAAAATTAGGGAACCTAAGGTTAGGTAGCTCTACAATTCTCTTTTTCAACATTTCAAACCCCTGGTATGCTGCTATAGTCCATTCAAACATGCATTTGATTCCACATTTTAGGGTGTTCAGAATTGGGGCACATACATGACTAAAATTTCTCACAAACTTCCTATAGTAGGAGGCCAACCCATGGAAAATCCTAACATCTTCTATGGACCTAGGTGTAGGCCATTCCAAAATGGACTTAACTTTATTAGGGTCCATCTTCATACATCCATTAGCAACCACAAAACCAAGGGAAACTAGTTCAATTTTGAGAAACTCACACTTTTCTTGATTTATCATCAACTTCTCTTGATGTAGCTTCCTTAAGACCATCTCCAAATTATTTATGTGCTCCTCTTTGGACCTACTAAATATTAAAATATCATAAAGGTAAACTATTACAAACTTACCAATGAACTATTCTAGCACTTCATTCATGAGCCTAATGAATGTGCTAGGTGCATTACTTAGGCCAAAGGGTATTACTAGCCACTCATACAAACCTTCATTGGTCTTAAAATCTGTCTTCCACTCATCACTAGGTCTCACTCTTATTTGATGACACCCTAACTTCAATTCCACCTTAGAAAAGTAACAAGAACCTCCTAAATTTTCCAACAAATCTTCTATCTGGGGCATTGGGAACCTATATCTAATTGTGATCTTGTTTATAGCCTTGGACTCCATACACATCCTCCATTTTCCATCCTTCTTAGGTGCAAGTACTATTGGCACAACACATGGGCTCAAACTCTTCCTTATTAACCCCTTATGCAACAAATCTTGAATCTGTGTTTCTATCTCTGCATTCTGACTTGGTGTCATCTTATATGCTGCTTTGTTAGGCAAATTTCCTCTAGGAATAAGGTCAATCTGGTGACTCACATCCCTCATAGGTGGTAATGCACTTGGAAAACCATTATCTACTATGTCATGGTACTTCTCCAGCAATGTTTGTATCTCTGGTGGCAAACTGATTTTCTCCTTAGTTTCCTCCTTTGGTTTTACCACTACTACACAATAGACTCCTTTCTCCTTCTTAATGGCCTTTAGAAAATATTTCCCACACAATAACATCACACTTGTCCCCACATGCTTCTCTTCATTGGGTTCTTGCAATGGATCCATTTGGAACTTCTTTCCTAGCTTGGTGATGACATAATTGTTCTTCTATCCATCATGTATTGCCTTCACATCATACTACCATGGACATCCTAGGAGTAGATGGAATGAATCCATAGTCAGTATGTCACATACAATGTAACACCCCGCCAGGCAACCCGAGAGGACAATACATAAAATATCTATAAGATGCAAGTAATATTTTTTTTTGTTTAACTAGAATAATATTAATCATTGTACTTCATATCTCTAAAATAAAAAAATGCTTTTCTACAACTTGAATGCAAGATTTATTCAAATTAAGTCCTCATAGGTTCCCTAACGTTGCTACTCAAGCAACATTATCTAAACTATTTACACGCATAAGATATCCATTTAATTATGAGCTTAAAAGATCTACATAAATTTTAATGCACCAAGGTAAATTTCACTAACTTGTTTCTTTCATTAAACATAAGTTAATCAGCTAACATCATTATTCCTTTTATCAATTGATGCCATTAGATCATATTGATTTTATAAATATCCATTGTCCTTTGTACCACTTTCCTCTAAACATTTAGGTAAGAGATTAGTATTAATAAGGTAGACATTATGCTAGGTACTTCATTAACCCATAAACATGAACCAACCCTTAACATTACTATCAAGTTACTATCTTGTTTCATTATTTCATAACTAATAATTATTAATAATTCCAATCACTAACCTATCATTTCTCAACAATTTTCTTTGATCCTCTCATCAAGAGAGAATACATTATTGTTGTAGTACATCATCAGATATAACTATATCTAAGATTATTTCCTTTATATATGAATAACATAAGAGAATAGAAGAAATAACATAAACACTTTCTTTTAATGCTAATAACATGTCCAATATATCATATATTCTTTTCCCTTTCTTTTACCTAGGACCACCCATTCCTTAATCCACTGCTTTGAATTTAGTTTACATCAATACTTCAAGATTCTTTATAGGAGATTACAATTACATGAATAAAAATACATAAGTACCTCTCAACATAATAAAATATCCAATAGGAAGTCTTCAACTGTAGATCTAGAAAGGAAAATGTGCTAGGATCATCCAAAGAACCACAAAAAATACCTTGATATAAATATTAACCACCCAACCATGTGGGACCAATAGTCCCACTCCCCCGAGCTAGGAGATAGAACAAAAGGCCCATGCAAGAGGTAACAACTAGGACATACCTAAGGTGGTGATAACTTTTCCCCAAATTCATAACATAAAAAGGAAAGCCAAGAAGACCACAAGGACTACCAAAGGCATGATAAAACTTGGTAGGGAATCTAAGCTACAAGCTAGGTGAGTGTCATCGCATAGCCCTCACACCTTGGGTTTTCCTGGTACTAGCCACTCTGGGCCCCGGCCCTCAAGTAGGCACATGCAGAATCGAATGCCTTTCGTACAGACAAGCATCATTCAATTATACCTATGAATAGGTACCTTCTCCCACTCCCATCCATAGCCTTTAATAGTTCTAATGGCATGGGCGAGGAATAGATTAATCTTTTTAGTATTTGAACCCATTCCCATAAATTTAATTAAATTTTCACTTGTTAAATAACTCTTCAGTCGGTTATCCTGGTTCTAGCCACTTAGGGCCCCGGCCCCACACTAAGAGCCACTAACCTAGTGTACTTAGGTTCCCTAACCTACATAAAATCATAATAATAACATAATAGATCCATTATATAGTATACAATATCTCATATCAATATCATAACAACAATTGATTGAGTTTAGGAAAACATATGTTGTCCCTAGTCCACTGGACAACCCTAAACCCTGATATGACATTTAGAATGTTCCAAACACATAATAAGAAATCAGAGTGATATTATAAACATATTTAGAATACACATAGATCCAAACTAAGAAATAAAATTTCTAATAGTCTCTGGTAACCATACAACACCCTAAAACTTGGTAATGTTCTTAAACTGATATATTCCCAAAAATGATTAAAAGGATTAAATGCAAAGAATAACAATCATAGAACAATTGCCAATATCTTCCAAAAAACAAATAATAAAACCAATTTATTCTATGGGGATTTAGGTAACATCATTATAGACTCTCCATTTCATTTTTTTTATGATCCAACAGTGGGAAAGAGAATTATGACTTCTGGTTTAAAATAGAAAACTCTGGTTAGGGTTCAGACCTGCCTACACTAAAATGATTGTAATTATCACAAAACACAATAAAAATGACCAAAACCAATTGTAAATGAAATATAAGATATTGGAGGATATATGATATCAAATTCAGACTTTTATATTATCATAACAGTCTGTAACATATGAATACATTTGACAGAAAAATCGGAATAAAGAAATGACAGGCATAATCTGCCAAAATGTCAATAATAAGGGATTAATTTGACCCTAAAAACAAAATCAGAGAGATACCCATTTTAGATCTAAAAATTTAACTTCTAGAAAACCAATTTATAAAAGTCTTAAATTCAATTTGTATTATTATAATCATAGATATTCAAAAATGGGTTGCTAAAAACCCTAGGAAAACACATGACAATTTTCACAAACAAAAACTCCAAACTTTTAAATAACTATAGGAATAAAAATTACAGATATAATACATCATGAAAATATTTAAATAGATCCATATTTTATCATATTATTTAATCAACCAATAAATTCAATCCATACCTCAAATCCTACAAAGATTCAACCGAAGAAGACAAATCCAAACTTGAGATACATCCTTCAAACCCTATCCACTTTCAGAAATCTCCATGAAATAAATCACCAATCCAAAAAAATTAATCCCTCTATCAATTACTAAAAATCTCACAAAAATTTCTCTCTCCCAAAAGAAAAGATAACCATAATTCATAAAGAAATATGCTTACAAACTCTCCCTCACATCTCCTAAGTTTTTCTCCAAAATCTCCATGAAAGAAAAGTCATCCTCCCCTCAATGATTCA
>MU225802.1:3700782-3711398 GCA_018584345.1 Thuja plicata | reverse complement strand
AATCCAAAAAATGAAGAGAAAATATACAAAAAAAATGAGAAGGTCTAGTGGTGAAAACCACCATGTGGCAGTGCTAGACCCAAAAAAAGTAAAAATAAAGGATGTTTCTGAAGGTGAAAACCCAACTATGGTACCTAAGGGAGAAAGGTTGGACACCTTTCCAGCTCATGAAGATGAAAGATCACCTATATTTATTGAACCTACAGAAAAGGTCAACATTGGAACATAAAAGGATCCTAAATCCATTCACTTAGCAACATCTTTGAGTCCTTTGGAAAGATAAGAGTTCATTACATTCTTTCAAGTAAAGAAAATCAACTTTGCATGGTCATATGCTGACATGCCTGAATTAGATCCAAGTTTTATTATGCATCACTTAAATGTGAAACTAGGGGTTAAGCCTGTAAAGCAGAAGCTGAGAAAAATGCATCCACACATAGACATATTAGTCAAGGCTGAATTGGAGAAATTGCTCAAAGCATGATTTATAAGAGTAATAGCATATGCCGAATGGATCTCCAATATTGTAAAAGTTACCAAACATGATAAAACAATAAGATTTTGAATAGATTTTAGAGATTTAAACCTCGCTTGTCCAAAAGATGACTTTCCCTTACCTAGAATTGATGCTATTATGGAGCTCACGACAGGTCATTCTATGCTTTCACTTATGGATGGATTCAGTGGGTATAATCAAATTTGCATAGCACCTGAGGATCAAGAGAAGACAACTTTTACATGCCCATGGGGTACCTTTTGTTGGAATGTCATGCCCTTCAGTCTCAAAAATGCTGAAGCCACTTACCAAAGAGCCATGACT
The DNA here is from genome assembly GCA_018584345.1 of Thuja plicata. Taxonomy (NCBI): domain Eukaryota; kingdom Viridiplantae; phylum Streptophyta; class Pinopsida; order Cupressales; family Cupressaceae; genus Thuja; species Thuja plicata. The sequence continues at coordinate 3,710,578 of MU225802.1, read as the reverse complement.
ACCATTTTCCATGATATGATGCACACCTTTATGGAAGATTATGTGGATGACATTTTAGCTAAGTCACATGAAAGAAAAGATCATCTATCCATACTTGACAAGATATTTACAAGGTTAGAAAAATTCAAGGTGAGACTTAACCCAAAGAAATGTGCTTTTGGGGTACAATTTGGAAAACTCCTAGGATACATTGTTTCAGAAAAAGGCATTGAAGTAGATCCTGAAAAGTTACAAACAATAATGGACATGGAAATTCCAAATAATATTATTCAAATGAGGTCACTTCAAGGAAGACTTCAATCTATAAGAAGGTTCATTTCTCAATTGGCAGAAAAATGTCATTCTTTCACCAGACTACTACATAAAGACACGATCTTCACATGGGATGAGGAGTGTGACTGTACAATATGAAATTGTGGTGTTTTAATTGATGGATGGATTGTACATATAAAAATATAAAGGGCATTGAGATAGAGATGTGTTTATTAAAAATATATATTGTATTAAGAAGGGTTGATTGGGACGTGATTGATTATCTTGAAATGTAAGGTGTTGATGTGTAAATCATCCTTTGAGTTGCTTAGAATGTATTGAATTCCTTAACTCTAATTGAATTGTATTGATTAAGTATTGGAATTGTGATTAAGGAGAAGATAAGATGTTCCTCTTTTATCCTCAAATGCACAAATAGAAGATCCAAGTTGATCAACCCCAAAGAAGGGCTAATACACAAATGAATCAAATATTTGGAAGGGAGAATAACAAAAGAGATACCTTAAATTATATTAATTATATGCATATAAATGATATATGATAGTAATTTAAGAGATGGGAGAAATTAACTAACCTTGAAATGTTGCAGATCAAAGAATGTTGTTTTCTGAGGTCTGTATTGAGTTTCTGGAAAAATTGACAGTTGATCCCGAACTGAAACACAAAGACGAACAAAACCAAAAAATATTTTTCTATTCTAATGTTGTCTTATCAAAAATGTCAACCTTTACCCACAAATTTCAACCCTAACCCAATAATGTTGACCCTGACCTACACAGATCCGAAAGTGACTCTGTTCACGGATCTTGAAAGTTTGTCGAAAAGGGTATCCAGATCTGGTCTCAAATCAACTATTTTGTACCTATACCTACAAGAAAAAGGAGATTATTTTTTGGGGGGAGGGGTTTTCCTTAGTCAAACCCTAATTTAGAAATTAACCTTGAAATCAATAAAGTACAGAATGCTAGCAAGTAGTAGAATTGAATCTAACAATGAAGCTATGATACTCAAATAGATATGTAATTGAAATCCAAATGTATGCAAGTATATAAGTATGAAAGCATTAAATCAATAGGAACCATAAACCTCCATGATTTTATTCTTGAAATCAAATTTGAAGAGATGATGAAAGAGTCTTGAAGATGCACAAAGGATCTTGAAGGAAGATCGCACCACCATGATGGCTAGATCTAGGGTTTGAATGATGAATCTTGAATGTTTGCACCTAATCCCTTCAAAGGCTTGAAATCTTGAATCCTTGATCTTTAATGGAGAACTTGAATGCTTGAGAGGAAGACTTGAACACCTTGATAGCTTGAAAATGGATGCTTGAAACCTTTTTTCTTCTTGACAAAATCTTGATTAGAGCTTTTTGCACTTAGAAGACTTAGAGGAAATGAGAGAGAAATGCTTCCTTTTATATGAAATTAGGGCACAATATTATAAGGAGGCCTACATATGATAATTAAATTATAATTAGACCCATGCCCCTAGAAAATGACCTATCTTAAATATAATTTAGGATTCAATGCTTCAGAACCCAAAACAGCTGACCCAGAAGTGGGAAAACTAAATTTTTGATGAGCCCTGACAGCCGACAAGTTTCCTGATTTGAAAGGGGGACCCAGGTCAAGGTTGAGGTTGACCCTGACCTAGGTCAAGGTTGAGGTTGACCCTGACCTAGGGGCCAGAACTCTTGGAAAATATGCCAGGTAGGGTAGGAGGTGCCCGGAGAGGCCCAATCAGGGTCTTGAACTAGCACAGAAGCATGAGATGATGCAGAAATAGGATGATGATATGGTAGAGGTCAAAAAAATCCCCTAAGGAGGGATAAAAACTCCTAACATGGAAGTGCTTCCATTTTAAAATGATACAATGACAAAGCCTTTTTATTGTTGAAAACATACTTAATGAATCTTCCAATCTTAATGTCACCAATTCAAGGGAAACCTTTATTACTCTACATTTCAGCAACAAAAAAAACTTTAGGAGTCTTATTGGCACAAGAGGATGATGAAGGAAAAGAAAGAGCTATCTAATATTTGAGTAGAACCTTGATCAAACATGAGTTAAATTATAGCTTCATGGAAAGGGCTTGCCTAGCAGTGGTATTTGCCTCTCAAAAGTTAAGACACTATATGTTGTTACATAAGATGAAACTTATAGCTAAAATTGATCCCTTGAAATACTTACTTAGCAAAACAGCTTTAACTAGAAGGATTGTGAAGTGGGTCATGGTACTTAGTGAATTCAACATTGAATATGTTGATAGAAAAACAATCAAAGGTCAAGTTATAGCCGATCAATTGGCTGAATATCCTCAAGAATCTACACATCCTATACAAGTCAAATTCCTAGATTCTGCAATTGTGAATGTCAAAGAAAAGACATGGAATCTATACTTTGATGGATCATATACCAAAAATGGTAGTGGAGTAGGCATTCTTTTGATTACACCACATGGTTACAAAATACCAAAATATTACAAGTTATTCTTCCCTTGCACCAATAACATAGCAGAGTATGAAGCTTTGGTCATAGGAATCAAGACAGCTTTGGAATGGAATGTCACAGAATTACAAGTCTATGGGGACTCTCAATTAGTCATTAATCAAGTTAATGATGAGTATAATACTAAGGATGAAAAATTGTTGCCTTACAAGAACTTGGTGGACAAATGGAAGCAGTACTTTGCTTTGATTACTTTTGTGAAAATTCCAAGAGACAAGAATAGAGCGGCCGATGCAATGGCTACTTTGGCATCTTTACTTCAGCTACCCGATCAAAATGAAAAGTATTATTTTTTGGTGGAAGAATTGGTGAAACCAACATTTGACCTACCTGAGACCCAAATTATTTCCCTTTTACATGGACATGACTCTTCGTGGTATGGACCTATCTATGCTTATCTCAAAAATCAAACCCTACCTATAGACCAAACCCGCACTCAAAAGAAAAATTTCATAAGACAAGTAGCCCGTTACACTATCCTTTCTAACACATTGTATCGTAAAGGTCTTGACGGAACACTCCTTAGATGTCTAGAGGAAGATGAATCAAAATTAGCTTTAAAAGATGTCTGCAAGGGGATTTGTGGGTCACATCCAAATGGTTTAAACCTAGCTAAGAAAATCTTACATATGGGGTACTTTTGGAAAACCTTAGAAAGAGATGCTTGTCAATATGTTAAAGTTTGCAAGAAATGTCGATACCATGGAAACTTGATTCATGCACTAGCACAAGAATTAAACCCTTTTGTCACACCATGGCCATTCTATCAATGGGGTTTTGACCTAATTGGCATGATTTATCCACCTTCTTGAAACAGACACAAGTATATAATCACAGTGATAGAATACTTTACTAAATGGGTTGAAGTTGTCCCTTTATCAACTGCAATAGGAAAACAAATTTCCATGTTTATTCTAAATCATATCATTTACAGATATGGCATTCCTCATGCCATCATTACAGATAATGGAAAATAGTTTAAGAATAAAGATATTGATGAACTTTGTGACACATTCCATATTACACATCACTCTTCATCCATTTACTATCCCCAAGGTAATGGACAAGCAAAAGCCACTAACAAGAACATCCTAAAAATACTTAAGAGATCCATTGGAAAATTAGGAAATGATTGGCACCTTCAAATCAATCCAGTATTATGGGCCTATAGGACTAGTATTTGAACTCTGACAGGAGCTACACTTTTTTCTTTGGTTTATGGGGCTGAAGTTGTTCTTCCTTTATAAGTTGAAATACCATCCCTCAGAGTTTCATTGCATGGATTAATAAAAGATGAGGATTATAGAGTTTCCCGCCTTCAACAATTGGAATTGTTGGAGGAACATCAAACTCAAGCTTATGATCATTTGAAAGTGTATCAGAATCAAATTTCCAGGAACTATAACAAACATATCTAGGCAAGAAAATTTCAAATAGGAGATCTAGTATTGAGAGAAAATCCAAAAAATCAAGCTGATAGAGAAAAGAAAGGAAAGTGGGAATAAATTGGCTTGGTCCTTTTGTCATTATTTCTTCATTTGGGATGGGTACCTACAAATTGGATAATTGTGATGGTGAGGAATTGCTAGAACCTATCAATGGCATTCATCTTAAAAGGTTCCACACCTGATTCAGAGGAAAGAGTATCAAAATAAAGAGTATAAGTTGAAGAGTATCAGATGAGTCAAGCATCACCCTTGTACATGAGAAAATTCAAAAAATACCAAAAAAAGGAGAAAAGATCAAAAATACCAAAAAAATCAGAAATTTCAAACAAGCCAAAAACATTTGAAAAAGAGAAAAAAGTGCCTTGGTGAAAACCTAGCAATAGGCACCTTGGTAGCAAAAAAAGAGAAAAACAGAAAAAGAGCAATAATCGCAAGAGGTGAAAACCTAGAAACAGGCACCTTTTTTCCCTTAGGTTTTTTCTAGTTGCATTTGTACATATTGTGGTTTCCTCATCTCACTTTTCCATATCCTCATCGCATCCGTCATTCAATCATTGCCCTAATAAATTCTCAGAGCTGTATTTTGTCACATTCTAGGCTCAGTTTCCCTACGTATCACATTGGCCACATTTATCACTTGGGGGCACACATCATAGATTTTTGATAACAACTAGATTCACTAAGTGCAACATTTTTGTCACATGTTAGAAGAAAATTTTTAGATTCAGGAGAAACATCTTCAAACCTTTGATAACTATCATTGTTCAACCCTAAACAGTTTGATCGCATAACATGATCCTCGAATCTCATTGCCCTATTTTATCAGGATTAAAATTTGACACACCTTAAATGATCAGATTGTCTGGAATTCTTATTTGAAAATATTGATACATTTCACAAACACTTGGAATTTTTGGTGAGTTTTTCACTAACTTTTTTGAGTCATGTTCTTTTTAGCTAAATCAATGATGTTTCGGCTAGATTGGCAAGGATAAAAGACATGATGTTTTATTAAACTTTTGAGTAACTATTTCGAGGAAGATTCTTTAAACTTGTGTGAATTAGTCTAAAGAAATGGTCATCAAAGAACCATAGAGGACATTCATACAGGATGATGGGTTAACCTTTGTTTGTTTATGTAAAAGGGTACCTTGGTTATTTAGATTTTCCATATCTTCATACCAACATCCACTTGCAACATTGAATCTAATTAACCTGGTATTCATACTCCCATAGTTGGTCTTCCAACTAGTGAGAGTTGTACTTGATTTTGTAAGAAGGGGTTACCACACGCGAGAAAGTCATATTCTTATTCTTATGGTCATAGTGGCACCAGTAAGGATTGTATGGACTCCTAGTTCCACAACACTCTATGATGATAATATATCTTAGTTTGCATTCCATTCGCAAACCTCAAGGACAATTAGTTGCATTGCATCTTGCATGTTAGAGTAGTTTCTTCTTGCATGTTAGATTAGTTTCTTCTTTCATGTTAGTTTAGTTGCTTGTTGCTCTTTCGCTTGCATTCTCAAAAGCTTAGTTCTCAAAAGGCTTGTCTTTCTAGCATTTTTCCAAGTTCAAGGGGGGGTCAAAGGGTTGACAACATTTCATCAAATGAATTGATTTCAAGTCATTCAAAAATGAGATTTTCCTTTGTATTCATTATCATTAGTCATTATTCATTATACATTCATGTCAAGAGAAAACCAAGAAAAACATACATTATTCATTAATCATTTTCCATATCATCATTTAGAACTGCATCTCATGAATTAAATTTCATACATTCAAAAACACAAAAAGATAGATGCATTTCATTTATCATAGCACTAAGTATTGCATTCATTGCATTGCATAATCCATACATGGTTAAAAATATATATATATAGAGTTAAATTGCATCATTTTGCATCCACATATCTATGTCCTACTCTAAGACATTTGCATCCATTGCACATTAGAAATAAATGCATCATAGAAACATATAGACATGCATAAAAGGAAAATCTCATAACTTCATCAAAGGAGAAATCAAAGATCATCATCAGATAAATGTCCATCATCAATGCCTGTAGCATAATCAATACATCAATGGTACATCAAAGTCCTGATCAACAAATACATATGATACAAATCCTGGGTCCATATCTATCTCATGACCTAGTAGGGGCACCTGATCCATCTAAACTTGTGCCTGACCCACCTATGCCATCAGGATCTCTATCACCTACTCTATCTTATGAACCAAGAGGTGCCTGACTAGTGCTCACACTAGTCGGTAGCTGAGCCAGAGTGGCCAGAAACTACTGCAACATAGTCATGACCTGATCTAATCTGGCTGTCACTATAGTCATACCAGCCTATAATCCCCACACATCTCACACTATATCATCTAACACTAGAGGTTCCTACAATGCTAGAGGACCCTGTGGTGCCTGAGGTGCTAAAGGAACCTGTGGTATAAACTATGTTGTGCTGACCTGTGGGTCAACTTGTGGTATCTGCCTAGGAACCTATCTTTTCTCCTACACCCATCTGTGCCTTTTTCTATCCCAATCTACATCTACTCTCAATGGAACCTAATGCTGTGGTCCCTGTGCACCTACTAATCTCTACCTAGGCTGTCTGAAACCACCACCTCAACCTCTCACATGTCTGCCTCTCATCTGAGGCCCAGCTGCTCTCTATACCCATGGCGCTCTGGGTGCTCTCTAGACTCTACACCGGTGTGATCTATCACCATCATCACCATCATCTCCACCATCACCATCATCCTCAGATAGCTCTTCAACATCCGGGATAGGCTCTGCCAGATCAGTGAATCTCATAAATCGATGGTGCATGAACCACTCTTGATACTCTGTCGACATCCCTACGTCTGCAACCTATGGTAAAATATCCCACACACCATATCCGAGCTAATCAATCTATAAACAAGTTGACTGGTAGTCAACCTGTGTGCCCCACATTGAGCTCTTTGCCTATACTCTAGCATATAATGTCATACCCTATGGCATATCCTGCATCTGGCCAAACTGGTGTAATACTCTGTCAAAGAAAAATCTCTCAATAACCAAAGAGGACCGTCCTATCATCCATCGAGGTGAAAACATGTAAGGAAACTCATCACCATCCTCCCGCCACCTCTCACACTGCAAGTATGGCCTCCAAACCACCTGATCAATGTCATCGATAGTGCATCTCCAAAAATCAACCTTGCCTAGACGATGTTGGACAAGCATGCCATCATATAAGAATGCATATGGATACCCGTGAGCCTAGATCTGTGCTGACACTGGCCTAGTAATAGGGATATGCTCCCATGTCCACAACTGTAACAAAACTGCACCTGCAAAAATAGTTTCACTGTGCTGATATACAATCTCATGCAAATCATGATATAGTTGTGCCAACACACAGGAACACCAGTCCAATCTCTGTGGATGTGCTATCAAGTCCTCTATAATCTACCCCCATCCAACCGCAAAACCACATCCTCACCTATCTGGCTACAATAATCCTCCTATCATAGCTCCTAATCATGCTGGTAGGGTAGGGAATGAAGCAAACTATGGCCAGGTAATGCAATCATCTACAATGGTGCTATCTCCAAACACCCATCTGCATATGCTACTATCATATACTGCATCATAGTACACCCACTCTTCATGAGTCGGGATCCTCAGAAGTCTATATACATCCTCTGGCGTAATCATCATCTCATTGAGAGGTAAATGGAAGGTATTATGGTCAAAGTGCCAACGCTCTACCATAGCTATCAATAAACCTTGATTCAACTAAAACTGAGGGAGATCTAAAAGGAAACTGAGACCACAAGTCTCAATAGTACACTTCTCAGGTGGTGTGAGCTCATCTACTAAATCAAAGATCCACATTGCAACTCCTTGCACCTGCAGCTTGCGGTAATACTCCTACATTTTGAAACAAAGTGCATCATGTTAGTTTTTCTCTTAATGAACCATTCTAAGTCAATCATAACACATTAAATCTATCTTTGCTCTAACTTGAGCATATCCACTTATTGCTCCTAACCTCTAAATCATGAGACACAAGGACAATTTGTAATCATTTTTAATCATACCTGATTGACCCATCAAACATTCATCATTATGACTTTTCTACCATCCTAAACACAATGTGACATTCTAGATGAACATCTTATAGCTTGGAACCTAATTTAGTCATCTGGATGATCTATCAAAAAGAGTTCATCTATTATTCCTTTATCAAACTTTCATCTTTATGGTAGGCGACACTTAAGTAAGTGTACATAGCTTTTCAAGTTAGGCGGCTTTTAAATCTTCAAAAGTGACTCTTTACTACAAAAAGGTAGTGTTTTACCTCTTAGGCAGCCTTTTACAAGCCTACGCGGCTTTTAAATCACCATATGTGGCTTTTTAAACATGGAGTTTGTAGGCGGCGTATTACCTATTTTGGGTTGCAATTTTACCCTAGCTCCTACACAACTAAGGATTGTGTGTACGTAGCTTTTCACAGTGTGGATGCGGCTTTTAGCAGGCCTACGTGGCACTTTATCTATCCTACGCGGCCCTTCGCTAGAACTTTCCTAAAATGCACTAAAAACATGCAATAAATGCATTTTTAAGAGCAATAAATATAGCAAGAAGCATTAGAACCACTCACCGAAGGCCCGTAGTCAGGAGGTCTCTGATATCTACGTGCTCACTCAAATCTGTGCTCTCAAATTAGGACCACCATCGCTATCATTCATCAGAGGATTAGAGAAAAATCTCAATAGTCAAAAGTGAAAATGAATAGTAAATTTGGGTTTTTCAACCTATTTAAGCTATTTTAACCTAGTTTCTAAGATTTTTTGACCTAGGCAAACCTAATCTGCATATTCTACTCACTGGGGCATTTGTTCAACAACTTCTAACATCATAGTTTATTAGAAATGCTATCATCTTTGATCTACTCTTTACACTTTGTTCATCACAACTTTTACTTACGATCAAGATGATTCCATTTTCGACAGGGCATCATCATATCATGAAATAGGGATTTTGCATCATATCTTGTATCAAATCTGGGGCATTAAAATTTCAAACATTTTTACATCAGAGTATCATATCAGGGTTTCATATCAGGGTTTCATATCAGGGTTTCATATCTGGGTTTCATATCAGAGTTTCATATCAGGATTTTCATATCAGGATTTTCATATCAGAGTTTCATATGGGGATTTTCATATCAGGTTTTCATATCAGCTCATCGGTATCAGCTCAATGATCAGGACAATCAAGCTTTCTTTGAATCAATGCGCTTCACACATTACTTCAAAGAGGGGTACTTGTAGACACCTAAAATTTACCAGGTGTATCTCAAGCATTCCAAATTATAAATCTCAGCCAAATGCTTCATAATATCATCTCAATGCAAATCAAATGGACATTTATCAAATCAAAGGAACAAAATTCAAATCAAATTAAACAATCAAATAATCATGAAATCAAATAATTAAATTCAAGCCTAAAGGGATTAATCAAATTATGCAATTGATTTTTCAATTGTATAGTTCAAAT
>MU225802.1:3672548-3700642 GCA_018584345.1 Thuja plicata | reverse complement strand
CCTACCCTTGGGAAAATGCTATAAATACAAGCAATTTCCTTTGTGTTTGGAATCCAAGAATTCAAGAGCCAAAGCATCCTTATTATAGGCATATTGAGGAGAATTTGAGAGCTTTTGAAGAGTTTTATCATTTGCATTTCATTTAGCATATCATGTTTAGGAGAATTTGCTATTTTCTCTTATGATCTTGGAGCATTGTTGAGAATTTTGAGCATTCTAGTTAGATTTGAGCATTGAATTTTCATGCATATCTCATTCTAGGATTGTCCTTGAGAGAGATTAAGCCTAAGATCTCTCTTAACAAAGCTTGGATAGAGAACCATGAGATGATATAGTTTGTTAGTTTCAATTCTTAGATTAACTTGTTTATCTTTCCATAGAATTGTTGCTTTCATTCTTAATTTCATGAAGGTGTATTTTCTTACACACACTAAACTTAAAAAAAAACTACCTATTCCATATGGAGGCTGAACGAAAGCACTACACTAACGTGGATCCCGATCACCTATGCCAATCTATACACAGCCGTACAAAAGAAAAGCTATAGTGTAGATTACACAAAAATGGATATAGTCATCCGTACAAGGGTGTCAGAATTAAGTGTCTCAATCCAAAATTTCATTAATCTCTCCAAAACATTGATTCTATGCTCATATATCGAGCATAGGTAATTACAATTAGTTCTAACTACATTTTGTCATTTCTTGCAAAAGTTGCTCGAGCAACTTTCAAAGTTGCTAGCAACTTTTTGTATTTTGATGCATTTTGACATTCCTTGTCAACTCGATGATTAAAGTTGACTCCTAAGACCCTAAATAGGATATGTAGGGTCCTAAAATATACCTCTAATCCATGTTTCATAAAAATAACAACTTTTCACAATTTGAAGCCAAAATGACCCAAAATACCTAATGAGCACTAAGGCCCTTACAACATGAAGTTAAACTAACATTGCTTCCAACCTTTTGGAACTTATTCTAACACACAAAAACTCCTAATCCAACCCTAAAAAAAATCAAAACATGAAATAGGGAGGTGCCCTGCACCACCGATCATCATCACCTTATCTAAAACATCAATAATGTTTTCTCAATCATAGCTGTTATCATCAAATTCTCTCATGACCGGGGTATTTTCAAAGTGATTTTATCGGGAAATGAATCTCAATTTCCCAAACTGAACCAAATTATATACCATCATCTCAATTCATTTCTTGAGGGGGCATATATCTTCAGATTATCAACTCAGGATTCTGCATCATATTGTCAAATCTGGGGCATTAAAATTTCAAACTTTTACCAGTGGGGAATTCTACATAAAATCAAATTAAAGTTTCAAATCAGTTGTGAATTAGGTTTTTATGAATTAGATCAGGGATTTCAAATCATCTTATCAAATTAGAGTTTCAAATCAGAGTTGGGAATCAGGTTTTTATCATCAAATCAAATCAGTGCATCAAATCAAAATGTTTTAAAATGGATCAAAATCAATTTAATGGACATTTATCAATCAAAGTGGATTAAATCAAATTTAAAACAAGATATTAATTAATCATGAAATCAAATAATTAAATTTAAGCCTAAAAGGATTAATCAAATTATACAATTGATTTTAATCAATTAATTGTATAGTTTAAATCAAAAATCAAAATGAACCTGTTCCTTACATGGCTAAATTAATTAAATGATTGAATTAATAAATTCCTAATATCTTTTCAACACAAATACAAGAGCCAATGAGAATTGAGAACACATTTGCACATGGATCACTCCAATTTTGCATCTCAACCTCTCATTTACCCTTTTGAATCTCATCCACTCATTTTGTCCCACCATTTGAGAACACCATTTAAATTGTCCCCTTATTTGAAACCATTTGAGAGATCAAACTCAACCAAGGATTAACCCATGGTCAATTCACTCTACCCCTACCTTTGGGATTTTACTATAAATATAGGCCATTTCTAAGCATAAGCATATCCCAAAAAATTCAAATGCATAGCATCATTACTATAGGCAATTTGATAGAAATTGAGCATTATTTTGAATCTTTGAAAGAAAATTGTGAGATTTGAGAGCATATCAAGAGCATTTGAGTTCATCTTTGAAGCAAATTGAGAGAATTGAGAGATAGATCAAGAATTTTTATCATATTTTCTCATTCTAGTATGGCAACTAGTGGAGATTAAGGTTGAGAGCTCTACTTGCAAAGTCTAGTTAGAGAACCATGGAATGTTATGGATGTTAAATACAATTCTTTAGATTAAATTGTTATTTCTTTCCATAGAATTATAGTTATTTGTCCTAATTTCATGAAGGTGTATTAACTCACACACAGTAGGGTCTAAAAGCTGTAATGCCCCGCCAGGGAACCCAAGAGAGATTAACCTAGAACATGATACTATGTGTGCTGAATAATTTTTTTTTAAAGTTAAGATAAAGAAACATACATTCATGCAGAAGCAATTACCATTTATACACATGTCTTACACTCACATAGATTACACGACTCAAGGGTTCCATGACGTTGAGTTACTTAAAGAAAAAAACAACTAACAATATAACAAAAGATTTCATTTGGATAGATAAATAAAATACAACTTCCATAACCATAATTACAAACCTCATGGATAACCATGAAACCACCATAAACTTACATCTACTGCACATGTCGCAGGGTATGTCATAATCACTCTAAACTACTTAATTACAATTTCTAGATTAGGTATCACATGCGACACTCTAATACAAGATTTACAATAATGAAATTACATAATAAATGATGAAGGAAACATAAAGAGCTCATCTACAAGAACCATCAAGCACCTGGTACAAGGACGTCGAGTCTCAATGGATAAAGAATCACTACCGCCCATCCATGTGGAACCACAAAGGCCCACCCTACCGTGCTGAGGAGATAACAAAAAATCCCACTCGAATATCCAATACCAAGAAGGAAAACTATTAAGCAAGGGATCCTGACAGCTCTCTAATCCGGTGTACTAATCATCATGATAGGTAAGACTCACTAATCCATGGGAAACTAACAACGTAGGAAATCTAGCATGTCTAAAGGAAGGTGTCATCATATACATCTAACCCTTAAGTTCAACCCTGATAATCCTAATAGATTCTAGCACCTAAGTGACCATACACAGAGCCAATGACCTCTAAAACTGACAAGATCACTAACTATGTCAGATACCTCACAGGGAAACTGAAATCCTCTCAACACCATCTTATCCTATACTAGCACTCAAGCATGGGTGAGGACACATCTTATTAAACCATTTTAATATCTTTAAATATCTCTTTAGTTATCACTTATTAATTAAACTCCAAAATAAACAATCTAGTAGTCTCTTACGGACATAGAACTTATTGCAAGCCACCCCCTACTACACATCTAGGTAACCTACCCTAGGCCCAGAGATCCTAACAGATCTAGCATAGGTCACAACCCTAGTGTACTCCAAATTAGTATCCCACACAATCAGGAACGGTCACATAGGTACACAAACAGATAACAAAATCATAAGGGTCAACATGGTTAGTTCAGGGTAACAAAAGATAACACTCACGTCATAAAGTAACAGAAATATAAACACTCCCCCTGGCCTCTGTATACATCCTAGGTCATCTAATGCGCCAAAAGTTACACATTTAAGCACAAGAGATCCATACGAATGCATAGAAATAAAAACATCTTAAAAGATTGAAAAATGAACAATAACCATGTAAACACTTATAGATATCTCATACATGAACTCCATTTAATTACCAACTCAATCTAAAATAAGTAAGGTCATTTGCATTAAAACTATCTAAAACTACCTCCCGTAATTAAATAATCTAATCAAGATAACCATTAATTAAATCAAATTAATTTATCCAATTCCAAAGTCTCGAGTTACCTCATAATTACATTATTAAAATCAACTTGATTAACTTAAATTAAACAACTACATTTTAACTAAAGTAGTTAATAAAACATATTAGTAAAATTAATAATACCACTTAGAAATATTAATTTAAATTAATAATTAATACATTAGAATATAACTAACCCCTAATATAATAAATTAAAAACTATAAATAAAAATGTGTTAATTAAGTTACATATATAAAACATGATTAATAACTAAATAAACTAACAACCTTAATATTACATAAATTACAAATAAATTAATTAATAAAAACTAAATTAATAAATTTAATCATAAAACAAAAGTTAATTAAATTAATAATAAAATACAAGTTAACTAATTTAAATCTAATTATTTTAAAACAAAATAAAACAAAGTTATAAGTGGGGGGCCCAGGGCTCACACCCCAGCGCATGGAAGCGCGCATTACAATAACGTGATACCGCTATAGCTTCCCCCTACGCATTGCAGCGCAATCCTTTCAAAGGACTGTGGGTGGGGGAACCACCACCCACCCTCCACATGCACTTAGGATGGTGGCACGGGGCTTAAGGGGATTGGTGGGGATGGGGTCCCACCACCCCTTCCCTCATAAAAGAAAATTTTAAATTTTTTTCTTTTAAAAACTCTTCAAATTTCATTGAACTGCGATTTTTCCCTTTTAGGTATATTTTTTTTTATCTAATAAATTCGAAAACGGAAAAATAATAAAGGTAAGGGTAATTTTTTTTTTTCCTGTGTAAGTTTTTTTATTAAAAACTTTTCACTAGTCTGTATAAAAATAGAGAGTTGTATTTTTACAACTAATTTAATTTTTCCAGCAAATACAATGATCTCATTCATTTTAATTTTTCTATAGTTAGGACTATAGAGAGGGTTTAATTTTTTCGATTTCAAGGAGATTTATAGGAGATCTATTCATGAAATTTTGACAGCATAACTGTACTATGCTAAGAAATACATAATCACGAAAATTGATAGATCCAAGCTTCTAATAAACCCCCGAAAACATCGAAACAAAAAAAACCATAAATTTTATTTCCTCTATAATTTAAATTATAGAAAGGATTAATTTTTTTAAGAGATCTAGATCGAATTTCTTCCTGAAATTTCGATAGCATAACCCTACAATGCTAAGAATACATAGAATGTAAGAAATTTAGACCTAGGGTTTTTATAAACACCTAAAAATGTATAACAACAATAAGCTATTTAAAAGCCAAAATAACAAACATGCACTAAATTAACATCGAAAACCTCATATCTACAAAATTGAAACTACACATGGCAAATGAAACCTACCTTGTTTCCAATGCTAGAAATGAAAGAATTTACCTTGGAAGATGGAAGCAAATTAGAAACCCTTCATGCACAATTATACCACAGATTTGGCAATAATGAAGATCTGAGCACACGCACAAGTAAGAAAAATTCTGAAAACTTCAAAGCAACAAGGATCCACAACAATCCACAATCCTTCAAAACCCCCAAAATCACCAAGAGCTCTCCATATCCAAAAACTTGTTATGAGGGAAATGAGAGGAGAATTCTCCTAAAAATAATCAACTTCCCCTAATTGTGCAACCCCTCATGACAACTCCCTATTCAATCCCTAAATTAACTCCACTCAAAATTGAAAGTAAATCCAAATTAAATAATTAAAATATTATTTATTGCCATAACTCAACTTTGACTCCTAATTTCAAGTTAAGATATTTGAATTTGAAATTACTTTTTCAACACACTCATGCACATGTAATTAATAAAATATTAAATTAAATAGATTAAATATTTATGTCACAATATTACAAGCAACCAAATATTTAATTATTTAATTAATCATATAAGCACATTTACTATAGTTTTCAATTAAATACTTAATTAAATCAAAATATTCAAATATTTCAATTTAATTAATTATTTAAAATAAACTTAGGATATAATTAAATAATTAATTCAACTATAATCCATTAAATCATAAAATATGGAAAAACACTCAATAATCCAAAATCACCCGAAAGCATAATCAAGCAAAACACACACATACTCAGGAGAGAGGGTATTTGAATTCTGTCAACCTAGATAAATATGAATAGGGTAGTCATACTGGAACTTGTCCAACATTAGGATGATTAGGCTTAGGTTAGGGTTTTGGATCTGTATGTTACCTCCTCTCTTTACCATTGAGATGAATATTTATGGGCATGCTCACTCCTTCCAATTCAGGGAAGATGATGCCATGTACCTGCAATCCTGTCATCAAAGAACATGCATGTACATACATAATATAATATCGCAAACAATGATAGGGATCATTCAAACATGTGGATCTCGTCACAGCAAGTAACTACATCTCCGTTCTCTGCCACAACAACATGCAAACATATACATAAACATGATAACCGTACACATGCAAGTATGGGGAAAGTACAACATAATCAAAACATAAATCATCACATCATGATAATATCCATAACATCATAATCAATAGTCACCATCAACTGAAATAATAATAGCTCTCATGAAAGTAGCCTAAAATAATTTGGCCAATCAACTGAAACCAATTCCTAAAAGAGTACGACATCACATTTAAAAAAGAAAAACATGAGTGGGTATTACATCCACCCCCCCTAGGATTAGGGTTACTTCGGGAAGCCCGTAAACAAGTAGGGATATAATTCATGTATTCTAGCTGCATCCTCCCAAGTCGTTGAAGACTCATCATTTAAGTCCCATTGGACCCTTACCTACTGTATGGTGTGACCCCTGAGGATCACACCCCGCTGCTCTAGAATATGTATTGGCTCCAAAGCCAGCTGCATGTCCTTGACCTATAATGCATTCCAATCAAGTACATGCATAATTTCAGGTATATATCTCCTAAGAATTGAAACATGAAAAACATCATGGATGCACGAAAGGCTAGGTGGCAAAGAAAGTGGATAAGCAACTGGTCCTATCCTCTCTAGGATATCAAATGGTCCCACAAAATGAGGTGACAACTTTGAACCCTTTCCATAATGGATCAGACTCTTCCATGGGTGAACTCTTAGGAACACTCTATCTCCAACTATGAACTACCTATCCACCCTGTGAGCATCTGTATACTTCTTCTATCTATCCTGTGCAGTCACTAAATGCTCACAAATCCTCAGTACCTGCTACTCCATGTCTAGAAGCATCTCAGGACCAAGAAGAATATAGTCCTCTAATCTGTCCCATCTCAAAGGTGTACAACAAGGATGACCATACAATGCCTAAAAAGGTGCCATGCCAATGGAACTGTGATATCCATTATTATATGCAAACTCCACTAGGCACAAGCAGTCCTCCTAGTGAGTCTGTCTGTCCATGACATACATCCTCAACATGTCCTCTAGAACCTAGTTCACCCACTCCGTCTATCCATCTGTCTTAGGATGATATGCTGAACTAAAATTTAGCTGAGCACCTAAATTGTGCTGTAAAGATGTCCAAAAGGCTGAAGTAAAAATGGGATCTTGATCTGACATAATACAGAGAGGAATGCCATGAAGTCTCACAATGTCCTACATGAAGACTCAGGCTATAGAAGATGCGGTATATGATGATCTCATCGGTGAGAAATGAGGTACCTTGGTTAACCGATCAATGGTCACCATGATAGCATCATTTCTGTGAGGAGTCATAGGCAATCCAACTATGAAATCCATAGATAGACTGTCCCACTTCCATGATGGAATGAGATTAGGCTGAAGAAGCCCTGTTGGATGCTGGTGATCCGTCTTGACCCTCTAACACTCTAAACACCTAGCCACAAAGTCTATAATCTCCCTCTTCATACCAGCCCAATGATAGAGCTATCAAAGATCTGTGTGCATCTTATTGACACCTGGATGTCTCGAATAGGGTGCACGATGAGCCTTGGATAACACTAATGTACGCAAATCATCCAATGGTGGTACATAGATCTGGCTTGTATGACGTAATAAACCATCTGACTCCAAAACATATAAAGAGAATCTTCTCTCTAATGGTCTCCCTAACTCTATCTCTGCCTTTACCTCCTGATACAAGGTATCTCTAGGAAGTGAGTAGAGTATCCTACTCCTCAAGTCCACACTAAGCGTCAAAGCTAGAACGACCTGTTGCTTGCAACTCAATGCATCTGCAACCATGTTTTCCTTTCCCTTAATATACTTTATCTCAAAGTCATATTCACAAAGGAACTCCATCAACCTTCTTTCTCTAGCATTCTGATTAGGCTGGGTAAAGATATACTGAAGACTACGATGATCGCTATGAATCTCAAGTTGATGTCCCAAAAGAAAATGTCTCCATCATACCAAAGCATGGACAACTGCAACTAGCTCTAGATCGTGAGTAGGGTAGTTAAGCTCATGATCCTTGAGTTTGCGAGAGTCATAGGCAATCACTCACCCATCCTGCATGAGAACTGCTCCAATACCCTCTAATGATTCATCAACACATACAACAAAATCTCCCACTGGATCAAGCACAGCTAGGATAGGTGCACTAGTCAAACACACCTTGAGACTTTGAAAAGCCTCCTCACACTTCTCTATCCATACAAACTTCTTCCCTTTCTACTGAAGAGAAGTAATAGGATGTGCCACCCTAGAGAAGTTCTTCATGAACCTACGGTAGTATCCCTCAAGACCCATGAAACTGCGCACCTCAGACATATTAGTGGGTGCTAGCCACTCCATAATAGCCTGAATCTTTGAAGGATCTACTGAGATACCTTCCCCAGAAATGACATGACCAAGATACTGAACCTTAGTCTAGAAGAAATCACACTTAGCCGGATTGGCATAAAGTTGATTCTTCCTAAGGCACTCCAGAACCTGTCGAAGATGCTCTTCATGCTCCTCCATGGATCTAGAGTAAATCAATATATCATCTAGGAAGATGAGAAAATAGTGATCTAGGTACTCTCAAAACACTCCATTCATCAAACACATGAACATCGATGGAGCATTCGTCAACCCAAATGGAACCACTGTGAACTCATAATGTCCATAGCATGTATGAAATGTTGTCTTGTGGATATCAACATCCTCAATCCGTAACTGGTGGTATCCTAACTTCAGATCAATCTTAGAGAACACTTTGGCTCCCTTGATTTGATCAAACAAGTCATCAATGCATGGCAATGGGTACTTGTTTTGACCGTTACCTTGTTCAACTATCTATAGTCGATACACAAGTGTAATGATCCATCCTTGTTCTTCATGAAGAGGATAGGTGCACCCAAAGGAGAAACACTAGGGTAGATGCTCCCCTTTGCCAATAGCTCCTCTAACTATAGCTTCAGCTCACTCAACTCATGAGTAGCCATACAATATGGTGCTCTAGATATAGGCTCTGGTCCTGGCACAAGCTCTATGCGGAAGTCTATGTCATGCTTCGGTGGCATGCCTACAATCTCATCAATGAATACATCAATAAAATCCCATATTATAGGATGATCCAAAGCCTTGACTTCACTCTCTATACTGTCTATCTCATACATAGATACTGCATACATCTGAAAACCATTTTGCATACATCACTTCAGTTACATAGCGGATATCATGTGAAGGGATATGGGTCGAGGAATCCCCATAATGCAACACTCCCTACCAGCATCATCCTTGCAAAGAATGATCTTCTCTCTATAATTGATCTTAGCTCCATGATCTCCCAACCATTCCATTCCCAAGACAACCCCATATGACCCCAAAGGAATCACATGTAGGTCAACTAAGGTAATGAAATTCCCTAGGTTTAGTTCACAACCATGAACCAAGGCATCTATAGCTACCCTATCCCCTAAGGATAGTTCCACTTGCCAACCTAACACTTGCTTTGTAGCTACTAGCCCATAACGCTCAACAAGGAAAGGTGAAATGAAGGAGTCAGTCACTCCTGAACCAAATAATATAGAAATAGAAGTACCCCAAATAGTACTTGAAGTCTCAATGACTGTGCCTTGATGCTCTTCCTGCCTCTGATCAAGAGGTACAAACACTCTATGTGAACCTCCTCCTACAGTAGGCTCTGAGGCTGCTGGCCTCTGTGTAGAAAACTGTGGTGCTCTCTGTGGACAATTCACCGCAATGTGGCCAAACTAACCACAAGTGAAACACCCTGTGCCTCTGAAACTGCCTCTCCCATTGGAGGGTGCACTAGACTACTAAACACTCCCTCTACTCACACTAGGCTGTGAGCTCTAAGCTAGCTGGTTGGACTAATTACACCTATGGTGTTGTCCACTCCTGACGCTTCTACCACTCTAGGTAGGAGGTGCAACCTTCTGCTATTGCTGCTGATGCTGACTTTGGCTCTGGTTATGATTACCTATATAATAACTAGATGGCTTCTTGAAGTTCCCAGTGCCCTACAACTGGTTACTTCTATAGCCTGCTCCAAAATCTCCAGTAGCCTAACCACCCTATCAACTCCCATAGCCTATTGCCAAATTTTCCTCTGCTAAAGTAGCCTTAATCACCATAGCTTGCAGGTTCATTGGTTCAAAGAGATTCACATCTCCTATGATGCAGGCATTAAGACCTCGTACAAAGTGATGCACCAACAATGCAGTATCCTTGTTATATCCAGCGTACTACTTGAGCTCATAAAAAAAACACTTGTACTGCTCCACAATCAATGTTAGCTGTCTAAGATTATGAAACTTGTCAACCCTCTGCTGCCTCCATTGATCAGATAGGAACCTCTCTCTAAAGTTCTCAAGAAAGAGTTCCCAAGTAATAGTGTCCATACGAAGTCCTAGCTTTTTCTCCTTAATCTTCCACCAGATAGCCACAAAATGTGTCAACTACATCACAATGTATCTCACTTTAGTATTACTACTAAAAGGATGCATCACAAAAACTCTATCCAAAGCTATCAACCAAGTCTCTACCTCTAAAATAGAATCTTGTCCAGCGAAAGGAATAGCCTTTTCTCTCATTAGGTCTCTCATGTGGTCGGCTGCAACCACTATCAGATCCACTGATATAGTCCTACCACGAGGGCTCCTGGATCTCTCCCTCTATCTCTCCTCCTACTGGGAGTGATGAAATGCCTCCTGCTCCACTCTGGCCCTCTCAGGAAGGTGATCTAGGATAGCCTAAAGGATTTTCCTAGAATTCATACCCCCAGACTCATCCTGATCCTCTCTCCTCTGTTCACCCCTGTCCTGATGCTGATCACTCTCATGTCTAACACTAGTGGAGGAGCTAGCCTATCGACCTCCCCCATGGGAACTAGACCTACCCCTACCATGGCCTCTAGCTGCTTGTGTCTCAGGAATAATTCCTGAATCAAATAGAGATAGATACAACATTCACCACATAGCTTGAAACATAATCTAAAGAATGAATAAACCATAAAGCAATAATTTAAAAACAAATGTGTTGTATGTCTATGTTTTAGTTTCAAGTTCAAGCTAGACACAACCTAATGGGCGTACAATTCCCAGAGTCCCCAGTGTAGAAACTAGAGCTCTGATACCAAAATATAATTCCCCGCCAGGGAACCCAAGAGAGATTAACCTAGAACATGATACTGTAGACATCCAAAATTGTCCTTATATTAATTTAATTAATATTCCCATAACATTATAGTTAATTAATTATATTTGTTATATTCTCCTATCTATTTAATTAAATTTATTGAATTAAATATGATTCACTTTCCTTAGTATTTGAATTTAATTTAAATACTACCCCCTTTTTAATGTGTTAAATCTTATTTAATACATTATCCCTCATCGATTCCCTTTAAATAAATTTTTAATTTATTTATTCCTTCACATGACTTAAATTCTACTAAACCAAATTAATATAAATTTTAAATTTAGATTAAGCTAATTTGAACCTAGATCCTACCCTACCTTGCATCACTCTCATCAAATAGACCTATCTATTAATTAACTAAGGTTAATTAAGCTAATTTCTTGATTCCTACACCAATTAGTCCTAATTATTTGCTCACACACGTGTGAGCAAATTTTCAAAAATTGACTTTTCTAAATAATCCTTGTTTTGTGCCAACAAGGTTTCTTACACCTATGATGACACCTTCTTACACTTTTCAAAAGTGTTTCATTGGTCCAAAACTCTTACACCTCTTACAAGATCCTTCACATGTGTACTTTAAGTACACTTTGACCCATCACATCTAAAATTGCTCACACATGTGTGTACAAAATGGGCCTCTTGCATGGCTTAGGTGTCCCTCATGTGGCACCTATGTGGATGCCACATGACCTCCACCTAGTCCAAGCCTTCTCTCTACTCCAAAAACTCTATAAATAGAGGCCTTTGTCAAGAGAAAATCATCTCTCATTTATGCATTGTTATCATGCTAGTTTAGCTCTAGAATTTCTTTGTGTATTTCATGTTTTATGCTCATTAATTCATAGTTGAATCTAGAAATTACATGTTAGGATAATGTAAAATGAACTTATTTCTATTGTCTTATGCATATCATCTTAGTTTAGCTTTTTTAATCTTCATCATAAGTATAGTCTTGCATTTGCATTTATGGTGAAGGCTTGAGACAAGTTTTCAATACTTGTTTCTTGAGTTCTTCACTCATTTCAATCACTTAGTTTTCATTTTCAATCAAATAGTGGGATTTAAATATTGTGTTGGGAGAGCACACCCACAAACCTCTTTAAGATCAAATCAACAGGGCTTGGGTGCACTTGTTTGGCTCATCAGAGGTTGTGATGGATCTCTTGTTGTTTTTTATAGTATGCTTTTAGACATGTTTAATGTAGTTATTTGATATATATCTCTAATATTTGCATGTTTGAGTGTGCTCCCAATAGGTTAGGTTTTATCACATACATTTTGGCACGCCCGGTGGGACCCACGTCCCTTATTTTATAAAATTTCTTGCAGGTTTTTTGCAGTTTGGAAAATTTTTACGCAGACCCGTCTCTGCTTTGGAGTTGTTGTTTCCACAGACTGCCATCTCCACTTCTTGGCCATCTGTACAACTCGGCCATCTATGCAGATACTTCACCGTCTTCGTCTGCGCAAAACAACTTATAAAACTGTGGTTTAAATTTTTTTTGTCAATTTGTAGCATTTTTAACTCTCGGGTTTCTGACAGTAGTAAACTTTTTTAAGGGTTAAATGCTGAGTGATTTGATAAAAATGTTATTTTTCAGTTTTAATAAGTCTGTTTCTTTTTAATAAAATTTGACTGTCTGTCTTTTGCCTTCTATGCAGGTTTGTCACCATTTTCGCAGGTCACCATCTGCATAGATCACCGTCTGGGAAGATCCCCATTTGTGATGATTTGTCATCTGTGACTGTTCCCTAGTTTTTGTGTTATTGGCAAATCTGAAGTTTCAAACTACTAACTAGTTTCATGTAGGTTCCATAAATGATTTTTAAAAGGATTATCTAAATTAAATTGTATGCTTAACCATTTGTCTTGGAATGAATGTTTCTTAAAATGAACCTTACACAATCTTGAATGTTTAAGGGAATAAACTTCATAACTCTTGAGTGACTTAAAGTAAATTAACACACCTTTACAAGCTTTCCTTCTTGCTATGTGGGAAATAAATTAAAATTGCATGCTTAATCATACTATTGTTTCTTTTGCTTAGGTAGAAAACACTTAGTTTCTCTAATTAGGTTCAATTTGGAAATGAACTATTTTTGGTCTGTTTGAAGAAGTGTTTTTCAACACTTCTTTTGAGCTATTTGTCATTAGATAGATTCCTTAAATTACATGACACTATGATTAAACTATAGCCATATCCTCTCCCCTCGCCTTCGCAGATCTTGAGTGAAGAGAAAGCTTAGTTTAATCAAGCTTCTAGAGAGGCCTGTCTAGAGGGCGCACTTCCCCTTTAGAGGACGACCTCAAAAAAGTAATCCCTTTGGCAGGTATAGAAATAAAGTGTGACCCAAAGGTCCTCTTTATCCCTTCAAGCTCAAGTGGGTCATGTTCAATGGTATTCCATACTGAGTGAATATCCTCAGCATACTGGCATGGTTGAACTTGAGACTTAAGTGTCTCATGCCGTACAAACTGATTGCGGGGATGCTACAAAATCTTGCTAGCAACTATAAATTAGTAGCCTACCCAATTCACCTCCAAATGGTGACTTATTATAGTGCAAGGGGAGGGAAGATTCTCCCCCAAATATTCCCATCATACGTGTCCCAGGGTATTGTGTTGTGAAAGAGATCTTCGTAGCATGACAACAATACCTGGCAAAAGGCAAAAACATGGGTGCCCTTCTAGGGGTGACATGTGTGAGCTTGAAAGAGTCACTTGAACATACACAAATGAAATATTACAAAGTTGAAGCAAGATCCCCTAATGTCACATTTGATGATATCCCTCAAGGTTGCTTTGTCCCTTGTTGGATTATTTTGAGATGTGTGTCTATTATTTTTCTAGTTTGCTTGTGATAAAAATTAGTTCTTTCCATTTGAACAAATTTGCCCAAAATCAGACTGAAAATAAAAAATTTGTTCATAATTTCAACACTGCCATAGTCATAGTTGGTTGTCTCTGCTCTAGATCTGTCATCTACACAGATCATCGTCTATATAGATCATCATCTGTGAAGATTGTTGGTTGCGTTTGAGACTGCCATCTCTGCTTCAAAATAGTGAGCTTCAAAATTGGCTGAGATAATCAAAATTTGACTGTCTATAGGACCCTAGAACCATTTGTCCTAGATCATTCATTCATTCGGCCAAAATCAATTTTGCCATGACATGACCAGTTTTAAGAATCATAAGAAGGTTAAACTTCCTACGTCTCTAGTCCTTAGAGAGCAAAAAGAAACCACCTGTAAATCCAAGAAATTCCAACACATTACAACATCCATCAAACAAGGGATTGAACATCACAAAAAACTTGACAGAATCCTCTACAACAATAAAGTTTGCAATTTCATGGCCAAATTTTTAATCAACAGAGATTTTTTTTCCATTGAACAATATGATTAGGTAACACCTAGCTTCTGGATCATTCTTCCATTTCTTCCATCATCATCCTTCCTTTGGAGCATTAGATGAAAATCAAATCAAATCTTTAGGTTGAAAGACCTTAAACAAAGTATCATAAACCTTCATCCTCAAACAAACACAACATTACTTGTAGACCATCAGTACGTCTCAAGTAATTTAAATCCCTTAGTGATGTCCCATTTTTCTTGAGATCACAAGTCCATCTCCAAGTAGAATAGGTATTACTTTAAATCCTTTGTGTTTGTATCATCACAAGGTTTAACATGCTTAGGTTTTGTTCCAAAAACCTTTAAATCAATCATCCAATCAATCAATTCAATCAATCAAATCAATCCTTAATCCAAAACAATCAATCATTCAATCAAATCCAATCAAATATCTTTGCTCCATTTCATCTCTTACATCTCCTTGTCTTTCATTCTTCTACCATTGTATGGTTGTCACTCGATCCCAAGCTAAAAACATGAGGTGAACAACATTCAACACTGTTAATCGTGAGGAGAACCCATTTGCCACACAATAATTTCATGGAAGTGGGGTATGAGCTGAAGAAGTGACCGAAGAAATAGAATTAGTGGACCAAGAAGAAAGACTCACCCAAGTGATTGACTTCCTTAGAGACCCATATAATTTGGAAATGGTTAAGAAGGCCATTTTGCATAACAGTGATGAGATATTCTTAAATCTTATTCATAACGGTGTCACAGTTCCTGTTGACTTTGATGAAATACTCCTTACCAGAAATGTCACTAAAGTTACTGCTGTCGCTAATGCAGCCATGGCTTCTACTTCAAATTCTACATCATCACGTGACACTGGTAAAGGACATGTTAGCGAACCTCCCACATCAGTACCAATATCAGCACCTGTATGAACAAATACATCAATACCCCAATTGACACCTAAACAAATCCAACAGATCATAAGTGCTTTTCCAACAATACTACACATAATAGCACTCAAATGACAATGACTCAAGGAGCAAGTGCTAATGTCAACAACATAGGGCAAGTTTCCATGCCTTTGTCTTCATCTTTGTTTCAAACAATAGGGACAAAAACATCTGCAAACAAAACATCATGAGCCTATCAATATATACCTCCTCCTACCATTGGTATGACCTCCACGGGCTTTTTAGTTGCACAATTTGGAGGAGGCGGAGGTTATGTACCCCCACCTTTCACACAGAATACTCCAGATTTCACCCAATAATTCAATGAGCTCAAAAGCATCATACAAGGCTTACAAAATGGGGGCAACAAGTAGTTTTCTTTTGAAGAGATTTGTCCCTATCCATTTAATAAATCTATCACAATGAAACCATTCCCACCAAAATTTGAGATGCCCAAATTTGAGAAATACAAAGGAGAAACATGTCCCCTACAACATCTCAAAGAGTTTTACATTGCATGTCAAGAGGTCGCTTATAATGAGAATTACTTAAAAAGACTCTTCACTAGTAGTCTTAGAGGCACAGCCTTGGAATGGTTCATGGCCCTTCCTTATGGGTCAATCTCTACCTTCTTCGACCTTGCAGAGAAGTTTGTTGGACAATATTCATATAACATTGAGCATCAAGCAACACTCATCTATTTGTGCACTACTAAACAAAAGAATGGAGAAACCTTTGCTAGTTTCTTACAATGATGGAGACATATTGCGAATCGCATGCCATGGAAAATACCTGATAGTCACTTGATTGACATCTTCACAAAGAATTTAACCTCTGAAATGTCCTTCCAAATGAAAATGGCTTCGCCTAATACCTTTGAATCCCTTGTCAAGAAGGGAAAAGATATTGAAGATGGCCTTTTGCAAAGAGGTAGCATTAAACAATATACTCCTTCCAATAATGATAAACCAAAATTTTGGAGTAAGAACAAAGGAGTTGTCAATGATGGAGTGACTGATGCCAAGCATGTTCAAAATGTTCAAGCATCCAACAATACCAAGCAAAACAATCGTAATAACAATTAGAATCAAAATCAACATCACAACAATAACCAAAATTAGAATCAGAATCTGCACAATCAGAACAACAATCAGAATCAGAACAATAATCAACAACTGTGTAATCAATCATTCTTGTTCCCTCACAACAACTACAACAATAACAACAACAACAAAAACAAAAACAACGATAATCGACAATGATGACAATTCACAGCTTTAGCAAAGCCTTTAGATGTGATCTTCAAACAACTTGCAAACCAAGGAATGATAGTTTACCCAAATACTTGACCTTTTGATGATAATCAACCTAAACCTATTTGGTATAGGGATAATGAGTATTGTGATTATCATCACATCAAGGGACGTGATACCAAGAAATGCATGAAGCTCAGACACTTTGTGCAAGACCTCATTGAGGATGGGAAAATTGAAGTTGAAGGTCATAATGCATCCTCATCTAATGCGAAACTCAAAGTCTACAATCAACCTTTCCCACCTCATAATCAAAACAATGCATCAAACGCAATCCCATATGACTATTCTACCAATACTATTACAGGCCATGACCGAACATGCGGGAGTTTAAGTGAAAATGATATATTTGGGTTTGATTCTCTTTGTGGCCGCATTGAAGAAGCTGACACACATGTTAATACCATAATACTCAAAGTTGTTGATTGTAATGCTACAACACAAAGACCTAGAGTCACTGTTCAAGCTACTGATAAACCTTCTACATCTGCAAATCCACTAGCTGCACCATCTACTACCGCTCGACCTGCTTCGCACTTTGACTTGTTGGCCCAATTACGAAAGATGCCTGCACATATATCCATCCTAGAGCTCTTTCCTACTTCACCAATTCATAGAGAAGTCCTTGATAAAGCTCTAAATGAATCTTGTGTCCCTGAGAACATCAACACTACATAATTCAAAGCCATGATAGGAAACCTAGCCATGCAAGAACATCTAGTTTTCACTGATAAGGACTTTCATGGTCTTGATCCTCATCATAATAAATCCCTCCATATAGAACAAAAAATCTTCTCCACAAGAGTAAAATGAGTCCTCATAGATGGTGGATCTAGCCTAAATTTGTGCACATTGAGAATGATTCATAACATTGGTCTTTCTGAGGACCTCATTGATGCAGACAAGAGAATTACAATAAAAGCCTATGATGATCAAGAACAAGAAAGAAAGGGTTTGATCACATTGCCCTTACAAGCAGGCCCGGCCCTGATTGAAACTATTTGACATGTACTAGATCTAGATCTACCTTATAACATCTTGCTAGAATGTCCATGGATACACGCTATCAAAGGTGTACCCTCTACCTATCATTAATTTCTGAAGTTCCCACATCATGGTAGAGAAATCACAATTCCTAGAGATCCTGATCCCTTTCAATATTGCAAAAGATTGGAAGGCAAACAAGCTAATTACTGTCCATTGAATGAATTTGGCCGACATTTCAATCAAGAAACCCTTATTTTAGAAAACACATCCAAAACATCAACTGAGCAATCCAAAGGAAAGGAAAAAGTCACTGAGGACAAATCTACTGAAGACAAACCCTCCTCATCTAAAGCAAAGGCCACATTTACAGATCAAGGCATGGGAGAGTATAAATTTGAAAGTGCTTTATGTATTGGGAAACTCCCCTTGTCTCCAAAGTCTTATGGAAGACCATCACCATTACCCCTCTCCAAAGATAAAGCACTTATGCACTGCAAGTCAACTTTTTTTGAACATTGGGGGTCCTTATCAGATGAACATATGGAATATAGTGTCCTTGATCGGCTCTATAATGATGAAGAAGAATGACCTGTAACTATCCCCAATGGAAAGTATCCTAAAGTTACTCCCATTTTTGAAAACATGGGATATCATGGTCCTTGTCTTGGAGCTAATAAATTAGGTAAGAAGAAAATAATAATAGCTAATGGTTATCCTAAAGGACACAGATTGGGTTCCGTAGAAACTAATACTAACTTCGCTAAGGATTATTATTTAGCTACCTCAGGTTTAGACACTGAGGAAGAGTTCTTCAAAATTCCCTTCCAATATATTGAAGATGACCTAAATGAAAATCATCATGTCTTCACCATTACCCAAGCTAACCTTTCACCCCCTTGTCTACCCCTCATAAACCCTGAATTGATTGACTGGGATCAGCAAGACTCACCACTAGCTTTGGACATATGCGATTCAGATGAGGCAGTTTTAGCCCTCTTTGGACTTAAGAATCTCTAAGAATATGAACATCATATACACTACAATGAACAAGCCTAATTTGGTAGCCAAGTCAACTCTCTCAGTCATAAAAATGGAAAAGAAAATAAAAATCAAAAAAATGAAAATACATCCTCTGATGAAAACCTCTCGCAGGCATCTAAGGATGAAGAAAAAGACAAAATAAAGGATGCTTCCTCTAGTGAAAACCTCTTTGAGGCACTAGGGGAGGGAGAGGCTGACTTTTCATTTATATCATCAGAACCAGAAGTGTCCTCTATGATCATTGAAGATACTATTCCAATCAACCTAGGCACAGAAGAAGATCCACATATCACTTAAATTATAGCTTCTCTCGGTGATCAAGAAAAGAAAGACATGACAACATTTTTGCATAAACACAAAATCAACCTTTCCTAGACCTACAAAGACATGCTCGGGCTTGATAAAGATCTTATCATGCATCATCTTGTGGTAGATCCAAATGTAAAACCTGTTAAGCAGAAGCTTTGCAAGATGCATCCTCAAGTTACATTGGTAGTCAAAGTAGAGCTTCAGAAGATGCTAGACGGTGAAGCAATCAGACTAATTGATTATCCCAAATGGGTTTCTAATATTGTACCAGTAGGTAAACCTATTGGGGGAATTCACATCTACACTAATTTTAGAGACCTAAACCTTGCATGTCCCAAAGATGATTTTCCACTCCCTAATATTGACATTATAGTGGATTTGACGGCAGGACATGAAATGTTGTCACTTATGGATGGATTCTTAGGTTATAATCAGATTAGGATAGCACCAAAAAACCAGCAATAAACCACATTCACAACACCTTGGGGCACTTTTTTTTTATCAAGTGATGCCTTTTGGTCTTAAAAATGCCAGAGCCACTTATCAATGAGCAATGACTACCATCTTTCATGACCTTTTGCATGTCATCATGGAACATTATGTGGATGATCTTTTAGGCAAATCCAAAATAAGTGAATCACATATTCTTATCATTACTACCATCTTTGAGAAATTGGAGAAATATAAGCTTAGAATGAATCCCAAAAAGTGTCTTTGGAGTACAATCTGGTAAGCTATTGGGATACATTGTGTCACGACACAGAATAGAAGTTGATCCAAAGAAAGTGAAAGCAATCCTAGAGATGCCACCACCCAAAACATTGAAGCAATTACACAATTTACAAGGCAAACTGCAATCAGTAAAAAGATTCATGTCACAGCTGGCTGACATGGTGCATCCGTTCTCCCATCTCTTGTGCAAGAATATCAAGTTTCAGTGGGATTGCTTGTGTCAAAATGCATTTGAGAAACTAAAAGGCTATCTGGCTAATCCACCCATGTTGGTTCCACCTATTTCTGGTTTCCCTCTGATCTTGTACATATTTGCTATAGAGGTCATTTTGGGAGCCCTCCTGACACAATTAGATGACACTGGCAAAGAGCGAGCAATTTACTATCTCAGCAGAACTCTTATTGGCTATGAGTTGAATTATTCCCTAATTTAGAAGGCATGTTTGGCCATTGTTTTCTATACAAAAAATCTATGAAATTATATGCTTAATCATAAGATTGATCTTGTTGCTAAAATTGATCCACTCAAGTATCTCCTTGCACACGCTAGTCTTACTGGTCGTACAACAAAATGGGTCATGATCCTTAGTGAGTTTGACATTGTTTATGTGGATCAAAAGGCCATCAAAGGACAAGTGATTGTAGACCAATTAGCTGAAGCACCTATTGATGGTAAAAACCCTCTGATCATAGATTTTCCAGATGAATCAATCCTAAATCTTGCCCCAAGTCCACCATGGAAGCTGTATTTTGATGGATCCTTCACTCAGAAAGGATCAGGAGTAGGAATCTTGTTTGTTACACCAAAAGGGGAACAAACACCAAAAGGGGATCTCATCCCTAAATCTTTCAAATTATAGTTTCCTTGTACCAATAATATTGCAGAATATGAAGCCCTTGTACTTGGACTTCAACAAGCCATACAATGACAGATTCTCACTCTATTGGTGCTTGGTGATTCACAATTGGTTATCAAACAAGTTATGGATGAATATCAAATGAAGGATGACAAGTTGCTTCCCTATCGCCGGACAGTTGAAGATCTCAAGAGGCATTTCACTAAACTAACCTTCCAGCAAATCCCTCGCACAAACAATAAAGGAGAAGATGCCATGGCAACAATTGGGTCCTTGATCACTATGCTAGAACATAGCGCATGGTGTGAGTTTCTTGTTGAGAATCTTACGGTCCTTGCCTATGACAAGCCAAATTCTGAAATGGTGTGTGAGATTGCTAATCCCAATTCCCTGTGGTACCAAGAAGTGTATTCCTACCTATGCAATGGACATACCCCACTTACTTTAACCCCCAATCAACGTAAAATGTTCATTCGTCGCACTTCCTAATACACAATCCTTGCTGATACCCTCTTCCGAAAGCATTTCAATGGAACTCTTTCAAGGTGTCTAAATTTTGATGAAGCACAAACGTCCCTAGAGGAGGTACATCAAGGAATCTGCAGGACCCACTCTAGTGGACTTACTTTGGCCAAAAATTTGTTACACACTGGATATTACTGGTGTACTATGGAGCAAGATGCCTACAACTATGTGAAGAAGTGTGTACCTTGTTAGTAGCACAGCAATTTGATACACGCTCCCTCCCAATCACTCCAACCCACTATCACCCCCTGGCCCTTTTCACGCTGGGGTCTTGACCTTGTTGGCCAAATTTTTCCTAATTCATCCAATGGCCATAAATACATCCTGGCTACTACAAAGTACTTTACCAAGTGGGTTGAAGCTGTTCCTCTCACCTACACTACTGGAAAATAGATTTCAAAGTTTATTTTGAACTATCTTATCTGTTGCTATGGCATTCCTCAAGACATTGTTACTAATAATGGAGGACCTTTCAAGAACAAGGATGTCACAGAGCTATATAGGAAGTTCAGCATTACCCACCATACTTCTTCCAAGTACTTTCCACAAAGAAATAGTCAAACTGAGTCTACGAATAAAACTATCCTTAGAATCCTCAAGA
This sequence comes from Thuja plicata, assembly GCA_018584345.1. Taxonomy (NCBI): domain Eukaryota; kingdom Viridiplantae; phylum Streptophyta; class Pinopsida; order Cupressales; family Cupressaceae; genus Thuja; species Thuja plicata. Next base: position 3,678,466 of record MU225802.1, on the reverse strand, counting down.
AAATAATCGATGAAGCTAGCCGTGATTGGCACCTTCACCTCAATCCTGCCCTTTGGGCTTACTACACCTCCATTAGAACCCCCACTGGAGCCACTCCCTTTGCCCTTGTTTATGGTACTGAGGCTATTCTACCCATTGAAATTGAGCTCCCTTCCCTCAAAATCTCTCTCAAGAATCTGTTGTCCAAAGAAGAATATAGAGTTACCCACTTGCAAGAGCTGGAAATCCTCGATGAGAGATGCCTCAATGCCCTAGACCACCTCCACATGTATCAAAATCACCTTCACCTTTAGTTCAACAAAAGGATCAAACCTCGTCAGTTTGAGGTTGGTGATCTTGTCCTACAACATAATATGAAGAACCTCCAAAACCATGAGAAGAAAGGGAAGTTTGAACCTAATTGGTTGGGTCCCTTCATTGTTACATCAAAATATGGTTCAGGCACCTATCAGATTGCATCCCCAAAGGGAGATCCACTCCCTGATCTTGTAAATATTGTACATCTCAAGTACTTCTATGCTTGATCAGTTTATAGTCCGTTGTATAGCAGAAATTTTTTAAAAATCCAAAAAAAAAAATCAGAAAAGCAGAAAATCCAAAAACATTCAAAAAAGAAAAAAAGCAAAAAAATCATCAAAAGATCAAAAAAGCATAAAAAATTGAAAATCAAAAAAGAAAAAGAGAAATAAAATCTGTCCATCTATGAAAACTACTCCGGTGGCGCAATGGATAAGTACATGGTAAAAACCTCTTTCAGGCGCGATGCGTAGTCAGATCCACCGTTAGTTTCCACCATTTGTCTATACAACTTGCATCACATTTCATAATAAGCACCACTACCCATATTTGTGCAGGTAGCTCTTTGACCATCTTCCCACTTTCACAATAATGATTCCCGCATGATTGAGCTTACCAAATAAAACACTAAGCTTTGTTCTAGACACAGTGATCATAAATTTTTTACATCAAATCAACAGACAGATTGATTTTCCTAATGATCATTCTATTCATGAGCAATTGCCAACGCATTTCCATTTTCTATCAATCTTTGGCCCATTAGGATACATCCTTCCAGTGTCGACTATTCTATCAATCCTCACATCAAAATTGTTCATGGAAAGAACATTTGGCCTAAATGACCACTTGGTCAGGATGCCTTGTTGTTGATTTTATCTTATGTTTTACTATATCATTATCACGATAGCCTCGATCTTTTATATCTTGGTTTGTTATGGTGAGTATCTAGTGAAATACGTGACATTTGTGGTATGATCTACTTTTCATAGTTTGTGAGTTCATTTATGTTTTGATATTCGGTTATGACTATGTATGCCTCACTGGGGGCAGGATTCATGCATCTCAAATTCCTCAAAAAGATCTTGATGTACTACATCTCCTCATGAGTAACATTGCATAGCTCTCATCATACCTGATATCTCACATTCTTGTTCCTAACAACCTATTTGTCTAAGAGTCTAGTCCACACAAAGGAACCATGTCAGTTGTGTTTTCTAGCACATGGTGCATAACTCCTTTTGCAATATCAAACTAGGGTGTGCTCTCCAACATTAACATGGTATCAATCCCACTATTATCATGTAGTTATTCTTTGCATTATAGTTAGGTCATATTACATTATGATTTTTCCCTTGGCAAAGGTTTCTATTTATTCCCCTATCCGGTCACCTACGTGATTTTATCAGACTTATTGTGATACACATAAAAATAGTGTCTTCATTTGTCTCATATTGCATCCATTGCACTATTCATTTCATTCATTAAACATTAGTCATTATCCATTGCATTGTTCATTTCATTAAACATTAGTCATTATCCATTGCATTGTTCATTTCCTTCATTAATCATTAATCATTATCCATTGCCTTATTCATTTAATTTATTCATCATTTAGTTGCCATGTTCATTTTAGTTCATTAAATTAAATCATTTGCATTAACTATTTAGTTCATTATATATTATTAACATTATTCATTTAACTCATTTATACTTGCATCATTACTCCATTTGCATTACACACTTATAATCATCATTTATTACCATTTGCATTTAATTATATAGCATTCAATTAGTTGCATCAATAACATCCATAACATTTTTAGGGTTCATTCCTTCTAGATTCATTTCATAAACATCATAAATACATTTATCCATCATTACATTACACCCATACATGATAAAATATAAGCATTAACACATCACATCACATCTCTCTCTCTCTCTCTATATATATATATATGTATACATCTCATCCCTGCATCACAAATTTGTTAGTATCCTCATACATATATTCATCTCATCCTGCATGTCAATCATAAGCATCATATACTATAAATCTAACCTCATAAGTGCATCCATAAATCTTGCATAAACATCACATCATAAAAGCATATAACATCACAAAAGTCCATAAATTAGAGTCCCATAGTCCAAAAATATTCCATGTATATATATATGAAAAAGTGTCATATCATACATCATGTGTCAAAAATGTGTCAAAACTGTGTATCCAAAAAGTCTGAGAAGTATCATGGCGGTGGCTGCGATGGTCTTGCTCCCCTGCTAGGACATGGCGGTAACCCCACTGATCCCTATGATGCTTAGCTGGTGCTCTCTGACTGTTCTCTCTTAGAATATGCAGGCTATTGTGCCCCCTCTGGAATTTCTCCATGGCAAAGCCCCATATAGTATGCGGCCTCTCGGCCTCTTCGTCCCACCTCTCTCTAGGCTGCCATAGCATTGGTCATCATCTGACATAACCCTACTGCACTGCCTGCTAGCCATGCTATATCATAGTCTACCTTGTTATCCTCTGCACATCTACATGCTAAATCTCACTCTATTGTCAGAGCCGCTATCTGTGCTGACATGGCTGCCATCTCCTCCTCCCGGTCTCCAAACACCTCTATAATGGTGAACTCCCCGCTATCCACCCGATCCTGTAAAATGTCAAGTGCTCACTAAGCACTATCCCCTCAAGCTGTCTTTATTGACAACTCCCTCTGTACACTGGCCACCTCTGTCTGAAGGCTGCTGGCTGTAGCATGTGTTGTGGCTAATAATACCCGCAATCATAGTATCTCAGCCTATGCACTCACCTCAGTCACTTGAGATGTCACCAATAGTCCCTGTACTCTCCCCAACTTAGTCCACAAGCTATCTCACTCTGCTACAACTGTGTCATGTGTCTCCTGGGCTATGTATCCCACTGGTAGTCTCTGTCCCTATGGAGGTCCCTCTGGTGGCCCCTATGGTGGCCTCTACGGATCCTGCTCCTGTACCTATACATCGGGCATGATAGGATGCTGCCCTCCTACCGGGATCTACACCTATCCTGTCCACCTTGGTACTTTCACCCTAGGCCAGAATCTCCTCCCTCTGGCCCCTCCATCTCCTCCCTTGTCATCATCATCCCCCTATCCTCCTCCATCTCCTTTGGCCCCCGACTGCTCGTCCTCCTGTATGACTCCAAGAACTATCAGTCTCATGGGTCTGTGAGTGGGCCACCACTGTGCATATGCAAGTACCACATCTGCATCCTGTAGCGACTCTGGTGCCCTAATCCAGGGGACCTTGATCATGCCCATGAATGATGCTCATGTTATCCAAGGATTTGCACAAATCCCCCACACACTCCCCACCTCTTGGGTAACCAACAGATGAGGAAACTCATCTAGTACTGCCTCCTACACCTGACCCATCTACCTCTGTACCCTAGATGACATGTATCACGATATCATATATGTGGTCCTCCCGAACAACCAATAGTCAGTCTGTACAAACCTCATGTAGTATGAGTCATAGAACCCATCCTCAGCATACCTGTCCTAGTATGGGATCTCATGGCCCCAGGCCTCACATCCTACATAGGGTGCCCACAGTATAGCCCCCATCTCATCTAGTCTCCTGTGCTAGTATCCAATAAAATTTGTGGCCTCGTAACTAATCGGTGGCCTGTACCTACAAACAAAGGGCTCATATGCCACCTGGGTCTCCTGATGTCTGATCGGTTGTGTGACCGTAATATGCTCCCACACCCATACTAATAAGAGTGTACATCTAGGACCTAGCACCCTACCCTTACAGTAGGCGCACATATGGAGATCATAGTATAACTGGCCAAGGATGACATATCCCCAGCAGTACTGTCGCCGTCCTCTACCATGCTACTCAGAACTCGTGCCCAGCCTATGGGGAACCCCTTGCCTACATGATCAGGCATTAGACGTCCCCCTATCAACCCAGCTAGATATAGTGCCAGTCATTGTGGCCATGGCTCCATGGTCATAGCCCCTGTCCAGGACATCCACTGTCATGTAATAGGCAGGTCAATAAACCTCTGCCTCATGGCCATCTCCATATATGGATCTGACCCCTCCACGCAGTACTCCAGTATGAGCCCCCAAATGGGCACTCTGTAGATCCTCCATACGTCATGAAGGGTGATAGTCACTTCCCCTATAGGGAAGTGGAAGCTTGAGGTAGTACTATGCCATCTCTCTATCAGTGCAGACATGAGTGCATTATGCACTTAAAGATGCGGCCAATGTCGCATGTGCTCTAGTCCACATAGAGTCACCTGTCCCCACTCCACTATTGTCAGGTGCTGCTCCAGCTACATGGTGACTAGATAGCACTCCCTGGCTCGAAACATAATAGTCTCCTCCTGCAGTTAGCAAGTAAATGTCAATAATCAGATAGCATGTTGGGGCATCAAAAAATGTCCCAGGCCTGTCTGGGGAAACAAAAAATACTCCCGGACCCTTGTCTTTTCTCTTCTTCCTCTCTTTTCTGGGTCGATCCGCATAGACGACAGACTTTCGCAGTCGCTAGTCTATGGAAATGGCAGATCTCTGCATACGTCAATCTATGGAGATGATGGTTTAGGCAGCCACCTCCATTGCTACGCAGACAGTGGTGTTTATGCATCATCGTCTACGATGCGCCATTTGTTCTCCCCTGCCATTGCAGATAAAGATCAGTCGATCTTTGTCTGTGTAGATGCTGATCACCTATCATCCATCTGCGAGGACGGCGGTCTGTCGATCACTGTCTATGCAGATGATAGTTAGGTGATCGTCGTCTACACTGTACACCCATTTTGGGGCATTTTTTGCACCTTTTTACCCTCCCAAAACATTAAATGCATATAAGACAAAGTCGGTGCTCGACTACTCACTGATGGTCTTGCATCTCTAGGTCACTGGTGTACCCGGACGTGCTCCCCAAGCTGTGCTCGCTCTCATTGCACTGCCATTTCTCTATGCTTCTTCTCTCTTTTTTCTCTTTGTGAGTGAAAGTGACTTGTCCATGGACCTCGGTGGACTATTTATAGCCCCTTGGGACCCATTTCTTCTGTCAGTCTCCCCTATTCCTATTCTAGTCCCCATTTTTCCTCCATTTTTCTTGGACACACCATGCAATTGGTTTGCTTTCCCCGTTTTCTTTCCTTTTTGAAAATTTTTTATTAAAAAATTGTATTTTTTCCTATTATTTTCTTGAGGGGGCACCCTCCTCTGCTCTCGCTACCGTAGGTTTTCTGACTTCTCTGGGGCATCTTATTTTCTTTTCTTTGATGCAATGTCACTTTCGACGATGCATCAAAGAGGGGCAAAATGTAGACGTCCAAAATAGTCCTTATATTAATTTAATTAATATTCCCATAACATTATAGTTAATTTTAATTAATTATATTTGTTATAATCTCCTATCTATTTAATTAAATATAATTCACTTTCCTTAGTATTTGAATTTCATTTAAATACTACCCCCTTTTTAATGTATTAAATCTTATTTAATACATTATCCCTCATTGATTCCCTTTAAATAAATTTTTAATTTATTTATTCCTTCACATGACTTAAATTCTACTAAACTAAATTAATCTAAATTTTAAATTT
>MU225802.1:3645510-3668021 GCA_018584345.1 Thuja plicata | reverse complement strand
TTAGGGTTTTGGATCTGTATGTTACCTCCCCTCTTTACCATTGAGATGAATATTTATGGGCACGTTCACTCCTGCCAATTTAGGGAAGATGATGCCCTGTACCTGCAATCCTGTCATCAAAGAACACACATGTACATACATAATATAATATCACAAATAATGATAGGGATCGATCGAACGTGTGGATCTCACCGAAGCTAGTAACTACGTCTCCGTCCTCTACCACAACAATAGGCAAATAGATACATAAACATGATAACCATACACATGCAAGTATGGGATAAGTACAATGTAATCAAAACATAAATCATCACATCATGATAATATCCATAACATCATAATCAATAGTCACCATCAACTAAAATAATAATAGCTCTGATGAAAGTATCCTAAAATAATTCAGCCAATCAACTGAAACCAATGCCTAAAAGAGTATGACATCACAAGTAAAAAAGGAAAACATGAGTGGGTAGTACAAAAGCTTTGACTACTTTTACCAAATCATAGGATTGTTTCTCCATTAGTTGATAGTTGAATTCAACTACTTGCAGTGATTTGTTGAAGTATGTTATGGGATGCTCAAAACCCTCATCATCTTTCTACAATAGTACTGCTGCAATAGTATGAAATGATGCAAATGTAAAAAAGGAAAAAGGATTAGCATAATCAGGAGAACTTAGAATAGGGGCCTCTTGCATTGCTTGTTTAATTTTTTCCAAGGCTTCTTGTGCCTTCTAGTTCCATTCAAATGTCACATCCTTTTTATACACTTTGACAACAGGTGTGACCAACTCTGCAAAATTTGCAATAAATCTCCTAACAAAATTTATTTGTTCCAAGAATTATTGCACACCTTTAAGGTTTTTAGGAGAAAGTACTTTCTGAATATCCTCAACTCTCTCTGGATCTATTCTTACTCCTTTTGACACTATATGGCCTAAGATCATTCCCTTAGTAATAGCGAATTGGCACTTTTTTGGGTTTAATGATATCCCATATTCTAGTGCTTTGATCAACACTTTTTCCAAATGGATACAGTGGTCTTCTGCCTTTTTTGAAAAAGGATATCAAGTCATCCTGATAAACTACCATGAGGACATCTATAACATCTTTAAAGGCCACATCCATTTCTCTCTAAAAAGTTGCACCAGCATTTTTTAGGCCAAAAGGCATGCGAACATATACATAGGCTCCACATGGAGTAGTAAATGTTGTCTTGGACTGTTTAGATTCCTTGACTAGCACTTGATTGTACCCGAAGAACCCATCTATCATAGATAATAGATCACATCCAGTGACTTTATGCAACATAACCTCCATATTGGGTAATCCATAATTGTCTTATAGTGAGGCTAAATTTAGCTTTCAAAAGTCAACACATAAGCTTTTGTCCCCATTCTTCTTTCTTATAGGGACAATATTTGAAACCTATGACGAATGTCTCATTGTTGTATTATGCCTACATCCCTCAATTTCATCAACTCCATCTGCATTTTAGTAGCCAACAATGGGTTGATAGACCTTTGTTTTTGCCTAAATGGTTTCATATATTCTTTCAGTGGGATGTCATTCTGAAACAAGTCTTCTCTATTTGCTTTAAGATCCTCATAGGACCAGGAAAAAACATGTTTGTATTTTTTCATTACCTTTATCAAATTTAGTCTCACATTCCTATCTAGCTTTTTCCAATGTAGACTAGTTGAGAGGATGTCTTTGATCCCAAATTTACTTCCTCTAAATCCCCCACCTTGGCATTTGATTTATAGGAAATGTAGTTATCATTTATACTGAACATGCCCTCCAACTCAACTAATCCCTTAGGAATATGATTTTAGGCTAGCTAAAAGACTTCTTGACCAAAAATATACTCTTTGTCATCTACAATTCCTATTAAAGAGTCACGGTCAATTTTCTGGCCATCATATTGATCTACACACTAGATAAACCTTAGAATGTCATTATTATCCTCAAAAACTTTCTAATTATGGATATTGTTAGGGGATGTTGGTCTATTTTTTACTTCCACCATAGATATTCCAGCAAGGATAATATCATCATTCTTTAGGGCAAGATTTGCAAGAAAGTCTTCCATTATGTTATTTAATCTTTTTACCCAGAGAATGTTAAAGGACTCAAAGGATTCCAGTCTATCCCAAACAACATATTTATATAATTTTAGTCTTTCATCCTTTGAAACATACTTGGATCTCATTTGAGGTATGATTACTTGGGAATCCCCATGAACTTGTAAGCATTTTATGCCATTCTTGATGGCAATATGCATTCCCAATATTAGTGCCTCATACTCTGTTGTATCATTTTTACAATGAAAGGCTAATAGGAAAGAGAACTTGAAACTAATACCTGATGTGGAGATTAGAAAAATTCTTTCTCCTGATCCTTCTTTAGAGAATTCTCCACCAAAGTACATTTTCCACAGTCTCATTCACTATTGGGTCATTAGTTCTTATTTGTGGCTTAATCTCCTCAACAAAAAAATTTTCCATGTCAATATCTACACAAAAATTTAGTTGACCAAGTATGACCATTTCAACCATGACTGAAGAAAGATGCTCTCTATAAAACTTGACCTCAGTGTCATTTAGAGGAATTGTTGCATATGAAAAATTTAGTTGCAATCTTCCACCCATTACTGTTGCCCATTATCTAGACAAAAGCATACCATAATGGGGTTTTTCTTCAATGACAATTATGTCCATTCTATAAGTAGCTTCAGGGAAATCAACAGTTTTGACTTCAATGTCTTTCCTTTTTCCTATCATAGGAACCTCTATGTTGTCCATTTCATAACAACTTCCAGTAGGAGTATGGACTTGAAGGCCCACCTCTTTCATGACTTGATATGGCATCACTGTTGCTGCAACACTACATTCTATCATGCAATTCTTCATTGTCAAATGATTTATCATCAAAGTTACATAGAAGGGGTCAACTAACAGTGGTTCTTGGGTGATCGCATTTCCAATGTAGATATTAGAGAATTCTTTGCTTTTATCTAAGCCTTTTACATGGTTATCATTTTCATTGATAGATGGAAGTCCTCTCTTATCATTAAATGAAAAGGACACTTCTTCTTGGCTTGACACACAGACATATTCAATTCCTTTCAAAAGTGCTAATGCAGCTTCTTTATGCTCTTTTATTTTCAACATCTCCATTAGGGGGACTGGAACTTTCATTTGAGAAAGAAAACGTCTCATGAAAAACATAGGTAATTCTAAAGATATATCACCTATCCTTTTTCCTTTCTTGGCTTTATCAGTAGCCACTTGTTCTTCTTTTGTTTCCTCTTTCTCCTTCTAAGTATAAGAAGACTCAGTTTGCTTTAAAAATTTCTTTTATTTTCTACCCTTTCCATGAGATTATGTAGAATTTTGTGGGGGATCCTCTTTAATGAAAATAGAGGAAAGCTTACCCTGACTAGGCTCAACTATTCTATTTCTAAATTTATATGCACCTCTATCCTGGTTTATTGTTGCTATGGTTAGGGATCTTTTTTCTTCATCAGTTGGTAATCTAAAACGTGGATGCTCCTTTTCATCTCCCACTGCATTGATGGTTATTTGTGATACAATACCAGTCTTATCATTTGAATCAAAAGTCATTTGAGGCTGGTATTCTAGGTACTTACATCTTTTACTTCTCACTTCTTCAATAGATTCACTTTTCTTAGGAGACCATGGATAAGGCTTCCTCATAGTGAACATATTCATAGTAGGACTATCTTGTTCATGACCTGCTTGATCACTTCCCTCCCCCATCTGATCAGCTAGGGCTTGGGCTACCACACATTGGTAGGAAGAATGAGGCATGTAGCAAGAAGCACACCAAGGAGCATTTTCTACATAATTTTTTCTATTCATTTTCAGGGGATTAGGGGTTTCTTTTGTTTTTTGGTTTTCTTGGTTCTCAGGGATTATCTTTCTGCCCTTCTAGTTGGTTATGTATGGAATATCCTTCAGTTTAGGCTATTTATCATACCTCTGATACTAGTACTTATTGTCATGAAAACCTTTATCATTCTTATCCATTTTAGCAGTAATATATTTCACTGTATTTACTAATTTATCAACCCTATCATCCTCCTTAATAGGTTTTCTTTCTTGTCCTTTCTCTTTCCAAAGTTTTCCATCCTTTCTCTTCCCTATTTTATGTGAGGCTTTCCTATTACTTTCAATGTCTATTGTTGTTTTATAAGCCTCTCTTAAGGTATGAGGGTTCTTGTCTCTAAGAAGATAGGACATGTTCTCATCATCAAAATTGAAATATATAGTTAGACATACTTGTTCATCTAACCTTAACACTTGGAATAGCTTTTTCATAGCCTTTTGGAACCTATTGTTAAAATATTACATGCTCTCATTTGGGAAATTCTTGATATTATTAAATTTATTCATCATATAACCAGAATTAACATGTTCTCTATATTTCTCCCAAAAAGACTTAACAAACTAATCCCAAGATGCCACTCTATCATTCAAAAAGTTTCTAAACTAATCCCTAGCATCTTCTATCAAGGATTGAACAAAAAGATTCATAATAACATCTTCATGTTCTATTTCAAAATGAGTTATCTTATCTGTAAAAGATTTCAAATGTTCTTCACGGGTTATGCCATTATTTTATGTAAATCTAGGGATTCGATCTCTTACCTCATTGGGGATCCTATTAGGATGACCAGAGATGCCATCAAAGAAAATAAGTATTGTTTCCACTTAGTCCAACTACACCTCCTTAGTTTTGAGAATGTTGAGGGCCTCCTTGCTTCAGGCCATAGATTTGAGCACTAGGACCAGGATCATACTATTGAACACTTGGACTAGAACCACATGGTGGAATTTTTTGTTGTGTCCTAGTGTTAACAGGTATAGAGCTGCTTGTAGTAGTATTGTTGGTAGCATGCAAGAAAGCTATCCTCATCTTCATATCAACTACAGTAGCCTCTAGCCTTATCTTTTGTAGCTAATTAGCTAGATCTCGTTTGTATTTTTTGGCTTGCTCAAGTTCTAATTCAACTTGAGACATTCTTGCAGGGATAGTTTTGTTTTTATTAGGCTCATTGATAGTTACGCTAATAGATTTTTTCTTACCTTTGTCAGAGACATTCTTATCACTTTTCTTGAGCTTTGCATTATTCTCAATCTCATGAGGGTGTAATTTTCTCATGATAGGTCCTTCTCCTTCAAACTCATCTTTCTTAGAGCTTTCTCTTTTATTTTCAACCTATTTCCTTAGAGTTGCAAGATCAACAAACAAATCCATGTCTAGACCCTTGACCTCTTCATTTAGGCTTTTATCCTTAAGCTCATTTCTTCTTGTCCCTGCCAACACTTCTTTTCTCTTAGTTAATAAATCATACAACTCCTTCTGATGCATTTTCCTTTCATCTTCTATCTTTGAGTCTTTTCTACATTTCTTTCTTCTTAAGGATAGAACCTCCTCTCTCAACTTATAAGAATCATAAGATGTGGTTTCAGTGACAGAGGTCTCTCCTGGTTCTTCAACTATTTCTTGTGCAAGGAATAAGCCGTCATCTATCATCTCTCCATCTCTGAAAGGATCAAAGGATACATCAGCTCCAAAAGAATCTATTAGACTTGATTGTTCTACACTTTCAAATAAGGATGACCTTATCTCAGGGATAGGGGTCATCATTCTTCCCTTTGAAGTATTTGGGAAATCATGATTTGATCCACCTATCTTGGACCACTATCTCCTCCTAGGTGTATGGAGCTCCTCTCCTATATATTTCTTAGGATTAGCTCTATAGTAAGACCCGGTGTTTCTTTGCTGACTTATTTTAAAATCAGACAAGTATTTTTAGTATTTCAATATGCAAGTCACATTGGAATGCACAAAGTTAGAGTCTCCACCCACAACTAGTATGGGATAATTTCAAGAATTTTCACAAGAAATGGAACAATAAAATAATTAGTCCCTATGAACTTGCAACCTTATTTCTAAAACCCAATTCTATTTAATTATTTAAATCAATTCGGACCTAGATTTGAAGAACTTGAAAAGATGTTGCACCAAAACAAATCTAGGACATACTAAACATGGTTTACATCAACCCTTCCCAGTAAAGTCACCATTTTTTAGTACTTTTTCTTGTAGAATCTCAATATAGAAAAATATGATTGAATCTTAGATTCCCAACTCTTTATTCATACAAGTAAAATTCTAATTGATGAGGATTAATCCTCCTTCTTCTTTGATCTCCACAGACTTAGGTGGGTGTACCTTTTATATTTTACTTCTTATTAGTAATCTTTAATAGTGGATCAAGGTTTTCACTAATTTGTCTCTTTCCTTTTATTGCACCAACTGGTAACACACCTTACAAATAAATATAACAAGTCTAATAACAACTTAAAAACCTAGACCATGAACTTGGCAAGAGAAAATAACATTGAAACAAGGATTCTCATCCTTCTTCTTGTTAGAGTTCTAGACTCAAGAAGGCTAACCTAATGATTCTCTCTTCAAGGAATCAATAAAATTAATTGTATCCCTCAATACAATTAATAAACATGAATGTTCTTAAAAATAGGAAAGTAAAAGATTATTTAGATTTAACATTGATGATGATAACTACTTATCAAAACCTAGACCAGTGCCTAATCCCGAGAAAAGAGTCAATTGAGATATACATTCATAGAAACTAATTAATTTAAACACACATGAAGTCTAGATAGAGTTCCTTAAAAAATATCTTCTCATTCCCACACCCATGTATCAAATTCTAACAATAATATTTAGCCCTCTGGAACTACCCATAAGATTTACTCCCTTCTTGAAAGAAACTTACAAATAATCGCACAGATATCTTATAACCAGTACATTTAAAATGCCTTACAAATCAAACATACAAGAGCATAAAAATAAATACAAGAAGGCATCATAGCATAAACATAAATACAAGAAGACATCATAAATGTGAAATAGGAAACTTCACTATATTTTATTAATATACTTCTGCTTCAATACATTTAGAGAGACAAAAATCTTGAAAATAGACAAAATTTCAGAGTCTACCTCACAGTTCTTAATTCATCATCCTTCTTCTTTTTTTGTGTATTTTATTGAGAAGGTTCCCTTGCTTCTATCCTCTATTTCTTCTTTGGGGCTCATTTGTTACCTCAGCCTTAGGTACTTGTGCAAGATCTACTTCCATTATCTACTCTGTTCCAAGTGGCTGATCCACTAGAGGAGGAATGTGTACTGATTAACCTCACTCACTGTCTTCTTCATACTTAGAGGATAAGTGTTTTTTAGGTCCTCTTTCTTTATCCTCAATCAGTCCCTCAAGCTGATTATACAGAGTATTATAAGACTCAATCATTTTGGCAAGTCTCTGCAAATAGGGAACTCCTAGGAAAAACCCTCCAAAGGGGGTCCTTTTCTTTATCATTTGTTTTTCCAAGCCTATCAGGTCTTGGTACTATTTAGATCTTCTTTTTGCTTCCCCATCTTCCAAGATATTCCTGATAAGGTCTTCTTCAACACATTCCTTGTTCTCCTTGATAGTAGTTATACTTGGAGTCAATAGCTTCTTTGCACTCTTGATAAAGCCTTCTGGGTCTATGTACTTGTTTAAGGACATGCTCATTCTATACTGACCCAGCCACTTATTCATTGCATCCATGGCTCTTTTCCCTATTGTAAAGTTATAAATTTTGAATTTCCTAGATGTGAAAGTACCCTTCTAGTAGGTAGCCAAGTGATTTTTATATGTCCACATTAGCTTCCATATAATATCCATTACAGCTACTCTTGGAGGTAGAAACTATGGAAGTATGTGTGGGGGTTGTGAACATCCATAAACCCTAGTCAAAGTAAAGGTTCTCTCATAGTATAAATATCCCCAATTGTGATCTCCTACCCACTTATCCACATACAGGAAAGCTTTGATAAGTTGAAGCACCTTGATTGGCAACATTGTTACATTTAGACCTAGTAGACCTAAAAGTGGATATGCAAACCAATTCTAAAAACAACAAAATTCATTTTCATTTGAAATATAGTTCCAAACCCTAAGCCAAAGTTGTATAGGGTTTGGTTTGCCATGTAATTGCATCCTTGGTCTCAGATTTTGTGTGTCCATGTTGTTGATGTTGAAGTACAAAATTAAATGCATTAAAATAGAATAATGCAAGAACTTGACGTTTTCCATCTTGTGGATATCTATGAGCCCTTGATTTATTTTTTCAATGACATACTAAATGTAGTCAAAGTCAATATTGGCATGTGATTTTTGAAGTTCCAAGATAATCATTAGAAGATCTGTAGGAAACCTCTCGCTACCCCCATCTATTCCCAACACCCTACATAGCCCATAAGAAATATACTTCAGGTAGAAGCTCAAATCCTTGTAAAAATATGGTGCCACATAATTTGGAATGGTAGCTATGTAATTTATATTTGATCTAGGCACATGAGCCTAGATCAACCTGCTAACAATGGAGGCCTCCCTGACATACTTATTCTATAACTTGGTTAAATCAATCTCTGTAGTACAGGGATGGTATATGTCAAAGGGTTTCATGAAAGATACCCTATCCAAAGTGACTAGAGCTATCCCATTACTTTTCTTTACAGTTCTAGAAAGAGAATAATACTTTCTAGCTAGCTCAATCAGTAAGTCTACATCTACAAAGATATCTAGGATACTCATCTTACCCAGACCTAAAGTCCAAGGGTTTGATATGGGAATTTTCTTGTCCCTATTACTATAAAATTAATTAAATAAATGATATCGAGAAACCCCATGAGTATTTGGATCTCTACAATTTGACATATCATCAAAGAAGAGTTCATCGTTTACCTTTTTGTTCTAGTTTATCCCAGGTAGCAGAGCAATGAATTCCTCAGAGTAGTTCCTCTTCACTTTCTACTCTTCTTCTATATCTCTACTTCCTCCACTGGTTGAAGCCCCACTAGGTCCTACTTGGCCATCTTTTCTGATTTTCACTGATCAATTATGCTCTCAGACACAAACTTATCCTTATAACTCACTATAAAACTCAAGTAATTCTTTGCTTCTGAAAACTCTAAAACTTATGCAATTTCTTAGCTTTGTACTCTAATTTTTTTTGTTAATCTAAAATGTACAAAGGCTACATCTATTTATCATTAAAAATTGAATGTACGTGTTTAGTCAAGAACCTAGAACCATTGCTCAATCACTTCTACCATAACTTTGCATGCCTTGACATCAATTCTTTCCTAGTCATGGTGCCTAAAGTTGATAGTTAATCAAATTTGAATAGCCCAATTGGGAAAGTTCTTGAGTTCTTTTTAAGTTTTAAAACCTTATTATATGTGAAAATGTTTTAAACTTGACATGATTGGCTTGTTTTTCTTACTTTTTCACACCTCAACAGATTTATTACACCTTATCAGAATCTTTCCTCTTTAATACACCATCCATTTAAGCATATTTCCTGATAATGGCGTGAGAAGAAACCCTTACAGTTTTACCTTACTCTTACCATAGTCTATCTGGAGATTGAGTGACTGTGTTATCTCCAAGTCTCTGAATATTTCTTTTAACTTGAGTTTTATCTGGAGATCTAGTGCTAGCCACATGATGAGATCTTGATCTACAACTTGCGCTGAGTTGTTAGATGTTTTTCTTAACCCTTTCTTTGTTCAAATATTACGTGGCTAAGGAAAAAGAAAAACCCTTCTTTAACCCTAAGTCTATCTTGAGATCCAGTGACTAACTAAGTCTCTAAATTTCTAATCATTTCAACTAACCATGGATCCACACTGAGATTACGCACACACTATTAGATTTGAGTCATGTCAACAGTTTAGATCTCTCTTGTCAACTCAGCTCTTAGCCCAACTTAACCCTTAAGTCATTTGAAGATTACATGACAGAGGAAACTCAAAGTCACTGAATGTTTTAGTTTACACTGAGTTTATTCAGAGATCATGCATAGACCACATTATTAGATCTTGATCTATGCCTTGCACCAAGTCTCTAAATCATTTTGTACTTTCTCAAATTTTCTAGTTATTATGCGACTACCCTTGATCTTCTTTTTAATCTACGATCTGCACTGAATCTCCCAATCTTTGGCCTTAACTCCTATTTATCATGAGACCATGTGACTAAAGGCTATCTCTAAGTTTCCAGACAATTTTCTCAACCTTGGGTTTATTCTAAGATCTCACAAACACTACAGATCTTTTATCCACTTAAACACGTGTCTATATCTTAGTCATTATCTCTTGATCGCCAGCCACATAATTTTATCTTTATCTATGGTCTAGATATACTTGCAGAAAAAATTGACTTGGCTCTAACTTAACCATTACTAACCATGGTTCTTCTGGATATTGAGCGACCGGGTGAATCTCCAAATCACTGAATAAATCTTCGAACTCAAGTTCTATTTGGACATTTAGTGCCAACCCTTCGATATTTTCTTAATCAACGATCTCCACTGAATCTCATGATATTTCTATACTTCATCAAAACCTCCCAAGATTACATGACAACCCTTGATTCCTTTTTAATCTGAAGGCATACACCGAATCTTGAGATTATACACTTAACCCTACTTTCATTCTAAGATCACACGACTAAGCTATCTTTAAATTACGGAATAAACTTTACTTGACTTAGCCTTAACCTTAGGTCTATCTAGAGATTGCGTGACTATGTTATCTCTAGATCTCTAAAAGATTCACTAACTCATGAGTTAATTGGGAGATCACACACCAAAAATGTGATTAAGCTAAGGATATAACAAGGTATATGGATATCGCTTAATCGCTGAAGAAAATCTTGATCTTTGCATTTGTTTGGAGATCATGCACAAGCCAATCATCTGATAAAACATCAATGGTCCTCGCTGAATATTAGAATCTTTCACTTAACTCTAATTTCTTCTGGAGATCACGTGATTAAGAAAAAATGAAACTCTTTCGTTACCTCAGGTTACATTATGAGATTACGTGACTGAGAAATCTCCAAGTCACTGAATAAATCACATAACTTGAGTTAAGTCATGAGATCTAGTGCTAGCCACACAATCTAAATTACATCCACATTTGTCACTGAGTCTTTGAATCTTTGAGCCAACTTCATATTTATCTCATGATTATGTGTCAACCACACGATCAGATTAAGATCAATTATTTGTGCTTAATCTCTAAATGACTTAAAGCATATTCTATTTATCTCAATATTAAGAGATACAAGCTTGTGCCAAGTCACTAGACCAGATGGCATATTTGGTCTTTGTTGCGAGATCAGGAGATAAAGGCAACAACTTAAAAGCACATGACTTATAAATCACTTAAGTTATTCGACAAAAAGTAACTTCAAATTAGAACCAAGTTGTGAAGAACTAGGGTTTTTGCATGACAATGACACTATTGACATAGGGCTTAGGAATTTTCAACCATTTGCATTGTATTTCTTGGAAACAAACACTTGCAAGAAAATTTAAAGATACATTGGAATAGACCTTTGACATTTAGGCAAAATTGACACTGGGAACCCAAAATTTTTAGCAAGACTCAGAAAACTAGAAATATTCCCAAAAAAATGTTTATAAAGTTTTATCCTATCATTCTTCACAACATATTTTGATCTAACTAGGGCCACTACCAATTCAGAGTTAAAAAAATGTTTTAAACTTTTGATACCATGCTTTGATGCGATGTTTAACCCTAAACATGGGGCTTCATACTGAGCAGTGTTATTTGTACATAAGAAAGACAACAAGAAGAAATAATTGAATGTGGTACCTAATGGAGTAATGAAAAGGAAACCACCTCTTGATCCTTCCTTTGAACAAGCTCCATTAAAATACATTTTCCATAGGCCATTCTATTGTGTGAACAATTCGTCCACCAGTGGATCAGTATTTCTGCACTCTAGCGGGATCTTTTCCATTGTGAACTTTTCCATTTCTACTTTAACACAAAAATTGAGCTTATCACTTGGAACCTTTTCAATAGTGACTAGTGCACATGGATCTTTGAACAATTTCACTTCACTCCCATTTATAGGGATTATTGCATAAGAGAGATCTAATTGTACATGCCCCCTACTACTGCAGCCCATTGTCTTGACAATAGCATGCCATAATGGGGTTGAGTATCCACAACAGCCAAATCCATCTTGTATGTGGCCTTAGGAAATATTTCTATCTTTACTTCAACACCTTTTAGAGTTACCACCATAGGGACCTCTTTTTTATCCATGACATAAAATCTCCTACAACAAGTAATGCAGAGGTGACAACAAGAAGTGTGATCTTTCTCCTTTGCCTTCAATAAGACACCCAATTCAACTTGGGTCCTCCTAGGATCCTAGATTCTTTCCTACACAATTTATTCTACCTAGTTAAGATGGTAGAACCAATTCCCAACTCTTCCCAATTGGATACAATCCAATTCAAAATCTTACACTTTAGAGCTTTAGGGACACTAGCCCTATTCTAGGCCTTAAAATAGAAATCTTCACCAGTGACTTTACCAACCCAAACTAACTATTGGGAAACCTTCCTTATGTCATAGGGACCAAGAATCATCCATTGGTTTATCCCTCCAACTGCGGTACAGTACCTGTCTAGGACTGTCCTAGAATTCCTTATAGAACTATCCAGGAGCTTTTTCCAACTTAACTTTTCCTCCTGATCACCTTCTATAAAAATAAGGATATATCTAGATACCCTTTATGAATTTATGTTAGACCCCAAATCCTTAGACTCCAACTTCACTCCAGAAACACCTAACACTCACCAAGTTTGCAGACCTAATTGGCCTAATTAGGCTTGGATTTCAAGGCAACTACTAGAATTTGGGTGCATGAGGTTGAAAAAATGCTTCAAAAGTGTTAAACTAACTCCCTACAACTAAAATCCACTCCTAGTTTACTCAACTAAACTCTCCAAAAAACATAACACTTCCTTCTCCTTCATTCTAGGCTAAATATATTGAGATATTCAGCCTAGGGCTTCATGCATGAGGATTTTACCCTTCAAGCCATTTCCTAAGCTTTTAGAATCATTAAATACACCATCCTGAATTTCATTTTCTAGGATCTTATATAAATCAACTAGACAAAATGCAAGTTAGGACTTCATTTGCAAACTGTGCTTCAAATAGGCTCCTTCCTAGAGTGCTTTTTTTTGGAAAACTCAAACAAAACTTATCAAATCAAAACCAAATGACTTCAAACCAATTTCAGAGTGACGTTAACACAAAACAACTTCTATACATCAACTTAGTTTCCCAATCTCACACCAGACATGACCGTACAACTCATAAATGCTCAGAAAAATGCTTCATATTCTATTTCCCATGCATCAAAGTTACATTCCAGAACTTATAACCATGTAGGTTTGAAGTAAGTAATTAAGAAGACTTCAAATGTGAATTTTGATTGATAAAAAATCCCATGCGACTGTTGGGCTTCCATCTTACAACTCTCGATCAAATTTTGGAAGTTGCATGAGCAACTTTTTGACAACTTTTGCAACATTTGGCAAAACTTGTCTTTTTGCACTCAAATAATTTTGGAATGAATCCAAACCTATCAACTTGACATAAAATTATTAAAATAACATGGATCCAAGGAATTTAACACCAAGGAATCTAAAAACATAAAAACATGCTTAAGGTAGCATAAAACTAACTAGGTGATCCAAATGGACTAAGGCATATATAGGCTCAAAAGATTTCCTATGAGATCCTTGACCATACACACATGGATCCCAAAACCAAAATAGGATGATCCTCTAAGATCAATCCATTTATGACAAACAAGATCCTCTAAAATCAATCAGTGACAGCCATGGGTGCACTACACCATACTCCCTAAGACAAAATTAACTCAAGTCCCTTGAGTTGGGAGATCTTTAAGATTGAAACTAGTCTTCTTGATATCTTTAGGTGTCAAGAAAGTAGAATCCTCCACTGAATGGTGTTTCCATTTGACTAGATATTCATAGAGGTGGATCTCCTATTTTTTTTGGCTATCCTCTTGTCTAGTATACAGTTAATTACTTGTGTTGGTGTTTTTGGTAAATTTAATAGCTCCTTGTCCTATGGCAGATCTTGAGTACCTATAATGGAGACATCAGTTACATGACCTTTGTATGGATATAGGTCAGCTACATTGAAAATGGGGGCTAAGCCAATGGTTGGAGGTAATTCAATTTTGTATGCATTATCTCCACATTTATTCAAGATTCTGAAAGGGCCTATCTTTTTCATCATCATCTTGGTGTACTTTTCCTTGGGTATTCTTTCCTTCTTCAGGTGAACCATAACCATATCTCAAACTTTGAATTGGACATCTCTCCTCTTGGCATTTGCTACTTTTTTATACTTCTCAGAGGTTTTTGTAGTCTGACCTTCACTTCTTGATGAATTTTCTTCATTACCTCTGCAAAATCCTTAGCTTGGGCTCTCCTATGGCCAAAATCATAAATGTTTCTTAGTTCCAAGACACACCTTGGATGGGATCCATAGACAATTCGGAAAGGACTGAGTCCTAAACTTCTATTGATAGAATCATTGTAGGAGAACTCTGCTTGTGGAAGGATTGAATCCCATGCCACTCCATACTCCTTTGTTAGGCATCTTAGCAAGTTTCCTAGAGACCTATTGATGAATTCAGTCTATTCATTTGATTGAGGGTGGTAGGTAGATGACATAGCTAGATTTATTCAAATTTTCTTCAATAGGGTACGCCAAAAATGTCCAACAAATTTGGGGTCTCTGTCTGAAATAATGGTGAGGGGTAAATCATGGAGTCTCACAATCTCCTTGAAGAATAGCCCTACAATACTTGAGGCATCATTTTTAGTCTTACAAGGTAAGAAGTGGGCTATCTTTGAGAATCTATCTACAACCACATAAACACTATCATAGAATACCTTTGTCTTTGGAAGACCCAATAAAAAATCCATGTTGATGGAGTCCCAAGGTTTGTTATGGATGGGTAATAGTGTGTACAATCCTACATTTAAAATGGTTCCTTTGGATTTTTGACACACTAGGCAATTCTCTACAAATCTCCTTATCTCAATCTTCATCTTGGGACAGAAGTAGAACCTTCTTACTAGCTCAAGTTTCTTTTCAAGACCAAAATGGCCTGATATACATCCACAATGCTTCTCTTTTATGATTTTCTCCCTCATGGATCAATCAAGGATGCACAATTGACTCGATTTAAACAATAATCCTTCTTGATTCTTATATTCTTAAATTTCAGTGTGATATCTATCTCCTAGTTCCAAACAACTTGGTAAATTTCTTTGAAGTTGGGATACATGTCTTACAGGACAAAGATACCTACACTTTCCAAGGCCACTTCTTGTATAACCAAATTCCTCCTGCTCAATGCATCAGCTACCTTGTTAGCTACTCCCTTTTTATGATTTATTTTGAAAGTGAATTCTTTCAAGTACTCCATCCACTTGAGGTGTCTATGGTTCAGTTTCTCCTTCCTATTGAGAAAAATCAAATCATGATTCTTAGTAAATACAAAAAACTCTTTCGGAAAAGAGTAATGCCTCCACTTTCTTAGAGATTGGACCATAGCATATATCTTCAAATCATATGTAGAGTATTTCTTCTTAGCTTCATTAATATTTTCACTAAAGAATTACATAGGCCTCCCTTCTTGACAGAGAACACCCCCAATAGCTCTTTTACTAGCATCACATTCAATGGTGAACACCTTCTGAAAATCAGTTAGAGTTAAGATAGGTTGTTGAGAGACTCTTGTCTTCAAATATTCAAAGGACTTGTCTGCAGAATCAGTCCATACAAAATTTCATTTTCTTCCCCCTTTGATAGTGTCTATCATTGGTCCACTCACCCCATTTAAATTTTTCACACATTTACTATAGAAGCTAGCTAGCCCATGGAAACTTTTGACCTCACTAAAAGATTTTTGAGTGGGCCAATTCAGTGTGGCTTCAACCTTAGAAGGATCCATTTTCAAATTACCTTTGGAGATGACAAAGCCAAGAAATATTAGTTCCTCTTGAATAAACACACATTTTTCCAAATTTATCCTCAACTTTTCTTCATGTAGCCTCTTCATTACCAAATCTAGATGTAACAAATGCTCTTATTTATCTTTGCTAAAGATCAATATGTCATCTAAATAAACAACTATAAAGTGATTTATGAAAGGCTTAAGGACCTCATTCATCAATCTCATAAAAGTACTAGGAGCATTAGAGAGGCCAAAGGGCATCACTACCCATTTAAACAACCCCTCATTGGTTTTGAAATTTTTCTTCCACTCATCCCCTACTCTGATCCTAATGTGATGATACCCACTCTTTAGATCAATCTTTGAGTAATATCTTTCTCCTTGTACGCAGTCCATGAGATCTTCTATCCTTGGCATAGGAAACCTATATCTGATGGTTATCCTATTGATGGCTCTAGTGTTGGTACATAGCCTCCATTTACCCTCTTTCTTAGGTGCTAAGACTATAGGTACTGCACAAGGGCTTATGCTCTTCCTAATGAAGCCTTTTTTCCATCAACTCTTGAATCTGTCTTGCCACTTTTTCATTTTGGTCAAGGGTCCACTTGTAAGAATCCTTATTTTGCAAGGTATAACTAGGTATGAGGTCTATATAGTGGCTAATATCCCTCTATGGTGGTAAAACATCAGTACTCTTGTCTGAAACTATCCCTTGTATTTGTTAAACAAATCTACTACTTCTTTGGGGCCAACACTTCTCTAAAGTTCATGACCTTTTGGTGTCTTCTTAGGCTCTATTTTGGCCTCTCTCCTTAAAGAATTTCAAAAATTCCTTCTCTCCCACTAAGGTAACACTATTTTTTAAGGCTTTGTCTTTCTCATAATTAGGGAGAGGTGTCATAGTGTAAATAATCCCATTCTTAGTCAAAGTATACACATTTTTCTTCCCCCAATGTTTGGCATCAACATCATATTTCCAAGGTCTTCCTAGGAGAAGATGACATGCACCCATATCCACAACTTCACACAAAACCTTATCTTTATATTCTCCTACTTGAAACTCTACCCAACATTGCTCATCTACTAAAGCTTGTTGATCCTTATTAAGCCAACATTTCTCATCTACTTTATAGGGTCTTGGGTGAGGTATTTTCTTCAAACCAATCTTATCTATCATTGAATTAGAAACTAAATTCTCTATAGAACCAAAATCAAAAATAACTTTGAAAATCTTACTAAGTACCTTGCAGTGAGTTCTTAATAGACTCTTCCTTTATGGTGTCTCCTTGGGATTTGGCATCTTCAAGGGTGTCCTATTGAACATTATGCATTCTCCTTACTCAGGGTCTGCATGTTTGGATGTAGTGGTGTGGTAGGAGGTCATTCTTTGACAATCCTCATATTGGGTGAGTTGGACTCTTCTATCTCCTCCTGATGTACAAGCCTTGTTTGGACATCTAAAAGATTGGTGACCAGCCTGATTGTAGGAAAAACACTTTCCAGTGAATGTGGAGTTTCTTCTACCTATGGAACTTACTTTGCTATTGCCTCTACCCCCTCTAAGATTACCTATGCTATTCTCCTCTTTGTCATACACTTGGTGATTGTATTCTCCCTGTGGTCTTGGAGACGATCCTCTTCCTTGAAACCTTCTTCTACCTCTGAAATCGTTTCCTCTTCCTCTACTATTTTGTTCTCCTCTAATTCTTTATTTCTATTCAATCTTCATAGCTATCTGATAGAACTAGTGTACAGATTGGAGATAAAAAAATCATAGTTCATCCTTAATACTATACTTGACCTTGTTCATGTATCTAGTAAGTTTTTGTTTCTCACTTTGAGGGGTCTTTTTCTTCATGGAGATCTTGTGTAATTCATCGGTGTAAGATCCCACATCAAGATCATTTTGCTTAAAATTTTGTAACTTCTTGTGTAGAGTTACTTCATAATATTTAGGAATAAATTACTTATTGATTTCTCTTAACATCTTCTTCCATGTGGTTATAGGGTCATTTTCTTTCTCCACCCTCTCCCTTTGTAGGAAGTTCCACCAACTTAGTGCATGTCCTTTCATTTTGGAGTTGGAAATATTTTTTCTTTGTGTGATAGGGACATCCTCACATTCAAAGTAGTTTTCTAGGGCCTCCACCTAATCCATGCATTCATCAGGGTCCATCTTGCCCATAAACATTGATAGGTTTAGTTTTTTATATCTCCTACCCACTCTCTCCAAAGCTTCTAATATTATTTTCTCTTCTGGCACCTTTGTCTTCTCTTCATCACTCTCCACTTCTTCTTCTTCTTGGTTTGACTCTGAATCATCCCCATTAGTCCTACTTATCTGAGAACTTTTCAATTTCTCTATTTATTTTTCCATCTTCTTATTCTTTTCCACCTGCTCCCTCACAATCTTGGCTAGCTCCATGTTGGTGAGCCTCATAGGGATCTCTCCATTAGTATCATCAGTCTTCTCTTCCATTCTTATTCCCAATAAATTTTCCAGGCTCTGATACCACCTAATGCAAAGGTGAGAGCAAGAAGTGTGATCTTTCTCCTTTTCCTTCAATAAGACATCCAATTCAACTTGGGTCCTCCTAGGATCCTATATTATTTCCTACACAATGTCTTCTACCTATTTAAGGTGGTAAAACTAATTCCCAACTCTTCCTAATTGGATACAATCCAATTCAAAATCTTACACTTTAGAGCTTTAGGGACACTAGGCCTCAAACTAGAAGTCTTAACCAGTGACTTCACCAACCCAAACTAACAATTGGGACACCTTCCTTATGTCATAGGGACAAATAATCATCCTTTGGTTTATCCCTCCAACTATCGTACAGTACCTGTCTAGGACTGTCCTAGAATTCCTCATAGTACTATCCAAGAAGTTTCTCCAACTTAACATTTCCTCCTGATCACCTTATAGAAAAATAAGGATATATCTAGATACCCTTTATGAATTTATGTAAGACCCCAAATCCTTAGACTTCATCTCCACTCCATAAACTCCTAACACTCACCAAGTTCACAAACCTAATTGGCCTAATTAGGCTTGGATTTTAAGGCAAGTAGTAGAAATTGGGTGCATGGGATTGAAAAATTCTTCATAAGTATTCAAATAACTCCCTACAACTCAAATACACTCTTAGTTCACTCAATAAAACTCTCTAATAAACATAACACATCCTTCTCCTTCATTCTAAGCTGAATACATTGAAATATTCAGCCTAGGGCTTGATGCATGAGGGCTTTACCCTTCAAACCATCTCCTGAGATTTTAGAATCATTAAATACACCATCCCAACTTGCATTTTCTAGGATCTTAGAGAAATCCACTAGACAAAATGCAAGTTAGGACTCCATTTACAAACTGTGCTTCAAATAGGCTCCTTCTTGGATTGCTTTTTTTTTGGAGAACTTAAACAATAATTATCAAATCAAAACCAAGTAACCTAAAATAAATTTCAAAGTGACCTTTACACAAAATAACTTCAAGACATCAACTTAGTTTCCCAATCTCACACCAGACACGGTCGCACAACTTAGAAATGCTCAAAAAAAATGCTTCATATTCCATTTCCCATGCATGAAAGTTACATTCTAGAACTTATAACCATGTAGGTTAAAAGTAAGAACCTAAGAAAACTTCAAATGTGAATTTGGATTAATCAAAAACTCCCTGTGACTATTGGGCATCCATCTTGTAACTCTTGAGCAACTTTTGGAAGTTGCATGGGCAACTTTTTGACAAGTTTTGCAACATTTGGAAAAACTTGTCTTTTTGCACTCGAAGACTTTTGGAATGAATCCAAACCTATCAAATTGACATAAAATTCTTAAAATAACATGGATCCAAATAATTTAATGTTGGAGATTTGATTCTGAGGAGTTGATTGATTGTATGTTTGTCATTGATGACAACATATAATACATAGTAGTAATTCTATATGTACTTATCAAAATGATGATATGAAGACTTGAGTGGATAGATACATGTTTTTGACATGTTTATCATGTTATGTTCATACACATAGACCCAAAAATGATGTTTCAGTAAAGTTATGTAATTTTGTTATTGGTAGTTACAGTTCTGGAAGTACAATTGTTTAGGGCCAACATATATAATGTGTTTCTTGAGTTGCGCCTATCTTCAAGATATGCATGTGTATATTCAAGTTTAGTTATGAGTTGATGATGATCATCTAAAGGTGCCTAATGTGTTTCAAGAATATTTCAAAGTTAGAGTTAATTTGGTGAGGCTAACTTAGTGAAGCGTCACGTCTATTCAGTTTATACTTGCGTGGTTGTAATAATGCTTGTGTGCTTAGTAGAGCCGACAAGGATGTTATGAAGAGTTGTCTTATAGGTCCCATGATCTCATACTTTGAGGAAGATACTTATATCAAGTCAAAGGTGACACGCTAAGTGTGAATGATACGAAAAGAGAAGAAAGATGTATAAAACAGATTATCAGAGTTGGTTCATTCATCAAGAGTCTATGTGAAGAAGTGAAAGATTGTAATACACTGGAACTGATCAAGATAGCAGGTCTACTCTACATTTAATCATTAGATATAGTGCATATCTGTTATACAAAAGGTTGTAGCCTTCACCATTAAGAAGTGAGCTTTTGGACAGTGAGTCCACCACCCCTAATAGGGTTATTTGTAAAAGACTCCTAACAGGCTCTGACCCTTAACCAAGTCACTATACTTATTGCATTGTAAAGTACAAATCCTAACAAGGTTGAGATATATTCTAATAGGGATTACTATAAACATGTATAGCTCATTGTGGGTGTTAATTCCCACCAGGGTTTTTACCATTTGGTTTCCCCGTAATCAAATTATGTGTTGTGTACTATGTTATCTGATTAAGAATTTACTTTGTTGTATTCTGAAGTTAAAGAATTAAAGTTACTAATAATTGATTCACCCCCCCCCTCTTAGTTATCCTTTGGGATTATTCTAACAATTGGTATCAGAGCCAAGTGCCTTAGAGAAGAAGCCTAAAAACTTAAGGTAGATCAGATGTCTTACTTTAGAAAAGAAAGCCCTAAGTTCGATGGAGAAAATTATCTGGATTGGAAAAACAAAATGATAAAACATCTACAGTGTGTTGGATTTGAGATCTTTGAAATTTCCACATGAGAAGTTATAATTCCATCTTTGAAAGACCTTGCAAAGGATGATGCTACTAATAGACAAAATGAAACATTTACCAATAATGCAATTACCAAAGAAGCCCTAATCAACGCCTTATCTGATAGTGAATTTTCTGAGATCAAGAAAATTGATAGAGCATATACCATATGGAAGTATTTAGAAGAGATGTTTTAAGGATATGTTCAAGAAAAGAATGCATGCAGGAAGACATGGAAAAAGAAATACAACAGTCTTGAGATGTTACCCGAAGAGAACATTAGAGCCTAAAATCAAAGAATAAATGAAGCAGTCTCTGGAATCAGAAACAATGGTGGAGAAATATCAGAAGAAGATATAATGGACAAGTTGCTAACCACTTTAACATCAGACTATGAAAAAAAGATCAGTATTCTAGAGGAAACCACACAATTCTCACAAGATTTCAAGAGAGAAACTTTGATCAGAAAAATATTTGCATTTGAGATATCAAGATTGAAGACTGAACCTAAAAGTGAAATAGATTTCAAAGCCTCAATCCATGGTAAGAAATCCTTACACATCTCCAGTCATAATGAGAAAGAAGAAGTTGATGAAGAACTTGAAGAAATAATTTCTATGATTTCTAGAATAGAAAATAAAGGTAAAGGAAAATACGAAGGACAACTTCCATTCAAATATTTTTCATGTAACAAGATTGGTCACTTTGCATCTAAGTGTCCCACAAGATTCAAGAAGTTCAGATCTGATTACAAACCCAAATATAAGAAGGAATTTTATGATGCTGAAGAAGGTGTAACTGAATAATATTTAGGAGAAGATGAAATTGGATTCATTACCCTTAGAGACATGGAAAGGTTACTTGAGGAAATAGACATTGCAGATGAAAAGGAAGAACAAGAGCTAGCCCTAATTTCCAAAGCAGACGTCAAAACTGATTGGATCATTGATAGTGGATGCTCTCATCATATGACAGGTGACAAAGATAGATTTGTTCATCTAGAAAAATACAAAGGTGGTATGGTTAGATTTGGAGATAACACTCCTAAACCTATCATAGGCAGAGGTTCTATCACTTTGGATGGAAAGAACAAAATAGATGATGTTCTATATGTTGATGGATTACATCATAACTTGTTGAGTGTTGGACAACTACTTGACAAAGGTTAGCATTTGGAGTTTAAAGAAAACAAATGCATCATTAACAACAAGGATGGAGACATGATTGCATTAGGCTAAGAAACAAAAGGTAATGTTTTTCAGCTTAATTCTGATGTAAGTTGTTTTGTTGCAAAGGTGGATGATAGTTGGTTATGGCACAAGAGACTTTGTCATATCAATTTTGATAATATAGTAAAGATCAGCAA
>MU225802.1:3592316-3632441 GCA_018584345.1 Thuja plicata | reverse complement strand
AAACAAACTCTAAATCTTAAGTTTCCCTCCAAAACTACTTAGTGACCGTTTGGATTTAAAATTCAAATTTTTAACTTTGCTTTCTAGGCATTTTGTGACTTTCCTAATTGCCTAATCTATTCTACTGACTAATGAATGGTCTAATGAACTTATTTCAATACTTTTAACTATAAAACCACCTAAATCTACCCCATATGGCACTCTTAGCCATTTTTACAATTTGTTGATACTAGGTCCTTACTAGGACTTTTATGAGTTTTGACTTTCAAAGTATATTGTTCATTACAATATGCCATTATTGGCCTTAAAATATTCCAGTTGACATGTAGAGATGCCTTTGATCTTCTGGTTCCATCTTGTTCCAAGGTGTTCCTAGTTGACTTGATAGGTGCCCCTGCACCAGGATTATTCTTTTAGAATTTTGCAGGCAGATGATGGATCTGCACACCCTCTTCACAGTGAAGAAGGTTGTCAATGTCCCATTCCCCTTCTCTTGCGGGGATTACACATGCAGCCTCACCATGGCCCGAGAGGCAGACAATGAGTTAAAAGGATTGGGGCTGGTTGAGTTCAACCACACCCAAAATAACTATGATCCCCATGGAAAGATTGTTGTTGCATTACCTAGAGCATCCCCCCACATGAAGAAGAAATTGAAGAATTATGGGTAGATTGCCAGGATAGCTTTGATCTCAAGGCCCAGCAACATACAAGAATGAGCAAAGGGATCATGGAGGAACTAGACCTTCAAACTTTCTGAAAGGGTTTCAATGACGGTAGACCACTAGAGGATCCAGCGTACAAAGGATAGGGGCTAGACAAATTGGACCTCCCTTGAGTGGATTGGGCCACTAAGGATGATTTGATGATTGAAGGGGTTTTTTGCCCCATCGTAGAAGCAAGCCACAAGTATTTTTCCCAGGTATGCCCCAAAAGCACCCATAAGAAAGCAGCGGTCAAGAAGACCATCCCTTCTTTAGCCGGCCCTAGACCTTCTTCATCCGCCATGCCTACTGAAGCAAGTGTGAGTAAAGGAAAAGAAAAAGAGGGAGTCCTAGTGCCCAAGGAATCCCCTCAGATTCCCACACTCTTAATGGAAAAACTACATGATCAGATGGAGGTGGAAAAGTTGGCTAGCTAATAAATTAGCATGTAGGTGGTTGTCAGCCTCCCAATCACCCCAATGGCATCTACTTCCTCAAGGGGACCCCCTTCATTGGCAGTGATGATGAATAGGTAGACTTTTGCTAAGGCAGAGTCTTCTAGCATTTTGGACACCGGGGCTTCTCTAACCAGGAGAAAGAAAATAGCTATGACCCCCACACCAAGCGCCACCCTTGGTATGCCTATGAAGCCCCTGGTGGATGTAAGTTTGGATTCTCCCAAACTTGAGGATATCTCAGACTCCTCTCCATAGTGCGATGATTTTGATGACACCTTCTCGGTGGATGAACTTTTGGAGATTCGGTAAGGTGTTAATACTGTAGTGAAGTAAATTGAGGCTCAAGATAAAGAAGAGGCCCCTACAGAAAAGGAAATTCCTGAAGAAGAGAATGCATCTAAGAAAGAGGCTCATGGAGAAACCCAAACAGGGCATGAACAGGAAAGAATACCTGTCCAGGTGACCGCAGATTTGCCAAGGTAGCCTACACTTGAGCCACCAATGGAAGAAGAACCCAGACCCCAGGGAACAACTATACCTCTAACCATCACGCTCCAGATGCCTTTGGATATTTTGGGTGACCAAGTGCCTCAAAGCACCTTCAATGAGGTCGTAACAACTACCACCTTGCTAAACTTTGGCCAGCAACGCCACCCACCTCTAGAGGATGTCCCGATGGAGGAGGAGAATGTTGAAGTCCCTGAGAATATAGAGATGGAAACCAGAGAAAACATTCTAGGTGATTTTGCAGAAGACACCAACGTGGTAGAAAATACAAAAAGTTCTAGAGAACAGGAAGCAAGAAAGGAACTGGAACAAGAATAGGAAGCAAGAAAGGGACTGGAAAAAGAATAGGAAAAGGAGCTAGAAGAAAATATAAACTCAGGGAATGCATCGCTAGATTCAGAAGTGAATCTTAGTGAGCAGGAATTGGTAGCAAGGCTGCCCCAATGGCTGGTAGAAACTAAGAAGAGAAAGGCTCCAGTGGAGCCTACGAGTGCTCCTTTGTCACTGGCTGAAATGATGGCCAAGAATGCTGAAATGAAGAAGCCCAAAAGGGCACGGGTGGTCCATACTCTCCAGACCAACCCAACAGGCAGTACAGTTGCAGTCATTGTGACACCCCTGACAAATATAGATGCAGCGGCCACGAGGCCTGAAGACTACACTATAACATAGGTCGAGCTAGGGAAAAGAGACAAGAAAGGAGAGCTTGACTTACTAAAAGAGGCTACCAAGGCTATAGAGGCTTGATATGTAAAACAGGGCCAAAAGTTGCAAGAGGAAAGAGAAACAAATGCCAATTACACTTCTGGCAGAACTAACATGGCCTTTGGCTGAAGTCCACCCCAGAACCCCTTCTTCTACATTGTCGCTTGCACAAGGTGATGTGGACTCACTACGCATGATGAATAAAAAGGTGTAAGCAATGGACGGGTGGGCAGCAAAGAAAATAATGACAATGAGAGAATTTCTAGCGGCGTCCCTCCCAGACTTTTACAGGGCAGATCTCACCCTTAGCCACGCAAGAAGCTCTGCCCAGGTATGGGAGTTAGACTTAGAGAAATATGAAAAATGGAAGGCCAGGTTGGACAAGATCCGCACCAAACAGGTTGCCACAAAATTTTTCATTTTGGGAGAAGAATCGTATGATTCCCTCCAGGTCCAGTACTCCAGACTTGCCCTCAAAATTAAGGTTTGCAAGGAACTGGTTAAGACCTTAAAAGAGAAATTGATAGCTGCCCAATATCCCTTGGATTTATTCAAAACATTCATGGTTAGGGTATTTCAGGTTGATCCCTTCACCACTAGAACGTGTACCTTGGAGGATTATGTCCTTAGTAAGTTCAATGAAAGGATGAAATCCTTGTATCCATCGGGCAGAGATTTTGATTAAGGCAGGTTGTCCCAATTGTCAAAGACTATGATTCGGTCACATGACACCATCAAGATGGTGAATGAATTCTGAAACAGGGATAGAGAGGTTGAGGAGGCAATGGAGGCTATCTGTAATAGATGGGATAGCATCTGGAGCATAGATGAGGAGAGCATTAGCCAAGTGTTAGAAGCTTGGGATAAAATATAAGTCAATAAATTTCTCTAGATCCAGGAGAATTTGACCCGACATCATATTTTGTATTCTTTATTCTTTTGAAATGCAAGTTCCTAGATAATGGAGTTCTGGAGCCCACATTTTTGAATTCTTCATGTGACCCGTGTCTCAGATCCCAATGCCGATTGGTCACTTTTAGGACAGTAATGAAAGTTGTCAAAAGGTGGATAACTACAACAAGGCATGTTAGCTTGACGGGAGGTTTCTGTCAGGTTGTTTTCCCAAGGCACCACTTCAGAGATACACCTAGCGCATTGAAGATAGGGTGTCACTTTCCCATTTATGAGGCATGTAGCCTCGGTCCCCAGGGGATCAGATTTCTTCTTTCTCCTTCTCATCTCTCTTCTCAAGGTTGGTTCTTCCACTCCATCTTTCTTGTCTTATTCTTCTGAAATGTTAGGCCTTTTCATCTCGGGGATTTTTGTAATGTGGTGTAGGTAGTACTGGCCACCAAATAATATATTTTATTGTAAAAATGTAAAATAAGTTAGGGTTAGGGTTATGTCAAAATATGTGTAGAAATAATAAGTCCCACCTCATTCTAAGGGTCGATGAAATTAATGATTTTGCAGTCCATGGTTAATAGAAAAGCAGTTTTTCTCATTTCCTAGTTGTAGAGCTCAATGCTCCATAGTTTTAAGCTTTCAGTAGTTAAATGCTCCCTGGGAGTTATCATTGTACCATGCACCAGTTCTTTCTAGAAGGATGTTAATGAAGAAGAAAGGGTTCTCTCAATGATGTTGTTGGCACTCTATCTTTTGGGTTGACAGTATTTTTATGCTTTATGTTCTTTGTGTCCTTTTCTCTAATGCTTAAAGTAGATTAACGACCTCCTTTCTTTGCTACTGATAAAATATAAGCTAATGGTTGTATATTTATTCAGTATTTAGTGTAGTGTGTTAGAGCATTGTTGATGTTTTGAATGTTTAACATAACTGTAGGTAGATGAAATAATTCTAACTCTGCACCATCTCTTTTTAAGTTTATTTGTTAATTGAAAGAATGCTTGGAGGAAACCATTTTTACCTGAATCCTCAGAGTTGACGAGTTGAAGATAACACACTATCCCCCTCAAAAAATAGTCACATCTCCCAACTGAGCCCCGCACTGTCGAGACCCGACTCTCACATACTTGGAGGCCCGAGGAATCTCATTTTCCTGGACAACATTTATAGGTGAAGCTGGCTGGTACTCCAATACCCGGTGACAACTTACACCTGTTGGCGGACCTGGTCACAAAGTCCTATCAACACTTACCTCATTTGGGATCTTGTTTAGAGGATAAGGGATGCCATCAAAGAATAGAGGGTGATACCTATCCAAATGGACATGCCTTATTTGAAAGTCGCCAAAGGTATTTTTATTTCCACTTGTGTCTAGTGCACCTTCTTGTTTTTGAGTAGGTTGAGGAGCACCTTACTTAGGACCATAAATTTGAGCACTTGGATTAGGACCAAAAACTTGAGCATTTGACCTTTAACCACGTGATGGGTTCTTTTGTAGTGTCCTAGTGGCCACTAGCATTGAACTACTTGTAGTAGTATTTGTAGTGACATGTAATAAATCTATCCTCATCTCCATGTCCATTGTAGAAGCCTCTAATGCCATCTTTTCTAGTTGCTTAGCTATATCCTCTTTAGCTTTTCTAGATTTCTCCAATTCCATTTCAACTTGGGACATACGAAAATAGGTAAATTTTCTTTTTTTAGGCTCATTTATACTTATACCAACAACTTTCTTCTTTCCCTTATCAGATACATCCTTGTCATTTTTATTGAGCTTTGCATTTTTCTCAATTTCATGTGGGTGTAGCTACCTCAAAACAAGTCCTTCTCCTTCAAACACATCTTTCTTGGAATTTTTTCTATTATTAGGATCTTATTGCATCAAGAATCTAGGATCACCAAACAAATATTTATCTAGACCCTTTACCTCATCATTTAGACTTTTAGCCTTAAGCTCATTTCTCTTTGTTTCTTTCAAGAGTTATTCTCTCTCAACTAACAAGTCATACAATTCCTTCTCACGCTTCTTTCTTTCTTTTTATATTTCTAATTCCTACTCATGCTTCTTTCTTCTCAAGGCTAGAACCTCATCATGCAATTTGTCAGAATCATAGGATGTAGTCTCAGCAGTAAACATTTCTATTTGTTCATCTAGAGTTTCTTCTGTAGGGAAGAAGCATGCATCAATCATTTCTATATCTTTGAAAGGATCAAAAGATGCATTATCTATATAAGGGCCAACTGGCCTTGTATGCTCAGCACTTTTAGATGAAGATGAAATTTTCTCAGGGACAGGGGTTTCCATTCTCCCTTTTGAGACTTTTTGGGACTTATGGTTTGACCGACCTCTTTTAGACCATTATCTCCTACCAGGTTTGTGGAGCTCCTATCCTATATTACTCTCTATATTATTTCTATAATAGGACCTAGTATTTCTTTTCTGACTCATTTTTAAATTAGATAATAATTTTCAATATTTCACTATGCAAATACTGGATTGCATAGAATATAAAGTCGCCACCAACAAAAAGTATGGGAAAATTTTATAAACTGATCAAGAAATGGAACAATAATAAAGTTAGTCTCTATGAACTTTAAAACCCTATTTCTATAATCCACTTCTCCCAAGTAGAGTCACCATTTTTTTAGTGTGGCTCAAATGGGCTAACTTGAAACTGGATTAAAATATTTAACAAATAAAGAACTAGAGAGTCTAGGATAGATTAAACATGATTTTTTACACCTCTCCCCAACAAGGTCACCATTTTTTTAGATCTTTTTTTTTAGAACCTTCATTAAGCATCAATGCTTGACTCTATAATTCCCAAGACTTGATTCAAACAAGGAAAACTCTAATTGATGAGGATTTGATCCTCCTTCTTCTTTGAGCCCCACAGACTCAGGTGGGTGTAACTCTTGAAACTCACTGCTTCACAATGAATCTTACAGTGGATTAACGATTTACACTAATTTGTTATTGGCATTTACTGCAACAATTGGTAACAAGTCCTGTGGATGCTAATCACTAGTCTTATGCAAAACTTTACAAGCCAAACGATGCACTTGACAATAGAAAATACAAGTGTAATAAGGATTCTCATACTTCTTCTCTTCAAGCTCTTTACTCAGGCATGCTGACATAATAATTCACTCTTCAAGGAATCAAAAAAATTACTTGTATTCTTTAAATACAAATGACAAACATCTATTTTCATCAACATAAACTTAAAATTTTGTTTAGAATTTAATGTTTGATGGTGATAGCTACTGTTTGAATCCAGACCAGTGCCTAATCTATGACAAAGATTCAAATGAAATATACATTCACAAAAACCTCTTAATAAAAATGCACTTAGATATCATATGAAATGCCTTACAAGTCATCTTCTCATTCCCATATCTATGTATCAAATTATTATGCAAATATTTAACCTTCTGAAACTACCCTTAAGAATTATTCTTCCCTTGAAAGAAACTTAAAAACAATCCCATAATTACCTTGTAACTAGTGTATTTAAAATGCCTTATAAATTTAATACATGATAAGAACTCAAATACAAACACATGAAGAGATCATAGATATGAAATATAAAATTCCACTGTATTTTATTAAAATATCTCTGTTCAATACATTCAGAATGACAAAAGATTTAAAACTAGACAAAATTTAGAAATCTGCCTCGCAGTTGTGAATTCACCATCCTTAACAACACATTACAACTTGAAATATATAGTACACACTAGCCATCTTGGAATCCTGAAAGAAATAGGATGCAACAAGCTTCAGATGGCTAGGCAAAGCAAAAAGTACTAAAATAATAAAAATGTAGTTACAATTTTAGTTAGTGGAAGAATAAAACTTGAGTAGTTGATTTGCAATCATTTCAAATATTTTATAGTTGGCACCTTTGTCTGCAAATATTTAGGGTAACCTATAAAAAAATTTATGAGACCTAATGACCACCAATACAGGATAACTAACACTAGTATTGATGATAATTACCCTTCCTGTGCCCATTTATCTAGTGCCAAGTGTCATTCACTCCTCATCTATTACATACAAATCAATTGTTGTTGGATTGTTCTTCTTGGGCTTGGTTTTATTCTCCCAAAGTGTGACCTCGTCCTCTATTGGCCAACTGAAGATTTTCATACTGTGGAACTACTTCAATTGTCTTTCCCACATGGCATAAGTAATATCCTTTACATCTGTAACAAACTTGAAAAATTCTATTTTAGATACTTCATCTAAGGCTTTATTAAATCTGTCCATGTCTAAAACATTTTATTCTATCAGGAAAGCCTCCTTCTTAGGCAGGAAGGGGTCAAACTCTCCTCTGCATTTTTCAACAACTTTTATCCCATTATTTTCTTTTTGTATTGGAGGGATAAATCTACTAAAATTAGGACCAAAAATTATTAACCTTTCTTGGATTTGATTTTATTTTCCTTTGAAAAGAACAAAGATGTGCCAATTTGTTTTATCATCTTTCCCACTTGACACACTAATTTAGGATGATCTTCTATGTGGGGTTACAGTGCCTCTAACCTCTCAAAAAAGGATCCCCTGCCTAACCATACACTAAATAATGGGTCCAAAGTTTCTGTTTGGTCCCTTACTTCATTTTCTAGATCAGGAAAGTTAATGTATTCCTTGTGCACTATATCCAATTTCCCTTTAAGAATATTTATCCTATGCTACAAGATGTTCAACAAAGCAGAGAGGGAAAACTCATTCCTATCCATGTCAATTTTATCTATTTCCTTTGGAGGGTCCTCAGTAACATTATTTTACATAGTTGCAACCTCTTTAGCTAGAGAAGGAAGTGCTTTGGAAGCCTCTTCCAACTACTTATTCAGAGCTTCTACTTGCTCTTGTAATGCCTTGATTTGAATTAAGCCCTTCTCTATTTCCTTTGCCACAAAAATTGACTCATCAAATAGCCTTCCATATCCCACTGACAATTGCTCTATTTATACCTCATTCATGTGGGTAAAGTGAGTGACAGCCTTGGAGATCTACAAATTAGAGGTATTTTGTGTTAGGAATAAGGTTCTCAACCTTTTATATTTCCTTACATTTGATATTTTCCAAATGTTGGCACTTTGGACAATGTGTAAGCTAATCATGACTGAAATGGTTATGACAGATTCCTATGATGGTCATTAATATTTGTAAGAGCTAATTGTGGAAGATTTGATGATGGGTGAAGACATACAAAACATGTGGTAACTAATCATGTTGAGTACTGTAAACTCCTCTCCAACTGTGGGGTTCGGGTTCCTATTTTCTTGGAGAATGGTAAAACCCTAATACAACTTTCTTTTGGAAGTTGCCCAAAAAAGGGAAGTGCATGATATAAGTGTTTTTAGGGTTACGAATCAGTAGAGAAGTTAGTGTATTGTTGGAACATTTTTATGTTGTTAGATTTGTCTTCAAGTGTTGATTATCTCCTGGAAGAACTTGCATTGCAAGTGTATTGTAAACAATAATAGTTTTGATTAATACATTGTGCAGGTTTTGGAGTGCTGGGGTTTTTTACCAAAAGGTTTTCCCCAGGGTAAATCATTGTGTCATTCTCATTTTTCTATGTATGCATGTTATTGTATTATCATTCTGTAATTGATAAGGGTTAAATCTGAATTTTCACGATCCTCTTCTCGTGAGTTTAGTGTAGGGAACTATTTTTTGCACACTTAGTTTCCTTTCAGTTGGTATTAGAGCCTGGCCACTTTTGGTTCTATTTTTTAGGGTACAGGTTTTTTGAGCTAATCTCTAGTCCAGTGGGAGTATTGTTGCAGAGTATTTATAACCTTATTGCAGGAAGAGATGGCAGGTTCTTCATATAGTAGAATGGAGGTGGAAAATTTCAATGGCATAAACTTGGAGTTGTGGAAACTCAAGATGGAAGACATGCTCATAGACCGTGATGTATAGGAAGTGGTTGATAATGATATCAAACCAGTAAACCTGCCTCAAGTAGATTTGGATCTCAAGAACTGGAAAGCTAAGGGTCTCATTAAACTCTGTCTAGCATATTCTGTTCTCCTAAATGTTCTTGATGAGAAGACTGCAAACAAATTGTGGAGACGGCTTGGGTCTATGTATCAGGCCAAGACCTTGGTGAACAGATTGTTCCTGAGAAAGAATTTGTATTTTCTGAGAATGGAGGAAGGAGGATCTGTTGCAGATCACCTGAATGCATTTAACATGCTGATTGCACAGTTGGCATCAACCGGTGTCAATTTGGAGGAGGAGGATTGATGTATGACCCTACTATGTTCCTTGCCAGTTTCATGGGACCATATTGTGATGGCCCTTAGGAGTACTATTGTCACTTTCCAAATGGATGATGTGGTGTCTTCACTATTATCTAAAGAGATGTGAAGAAATAATTTTGATTCAACCAAGGAAGACCTTGTTGTTTGTGGTAGATCCAATGACAGAGGAAAGAAAAATGACAATAAGTCAGAAAAGGGTAGATCTAAATCCCATGAGAAATAAAAGACTCCTGGAAAGTCTAAGGTAACATGTTGGAACTATGGTGAGACTAGGCACTTTCATAAGGACCGCAAAGATCCAAAGAAGAAGAAGAAAATCCCAGATTTAGATTCTAAAAAATCTCAAGAAGATGGTGATGCTTTTGTCACAGCCTTGGCTACTCATGCATCTGATGATGTGTGGCTAATTGAATCAGGTGCTTCTTTTCATATGACCTCTCATCAAAGTTTGTTCTCAAAGTACGAGGAGTTTGATGGTGTAAAGGTGTACCTAGGTGATGATTCTCACCTAGAGATAGTTGGATGAGGAAGAGTCACTATCAGATTCCCTCATGGATGAGTAAAGGGGATCAACGGGGTAATGCACATCCTGGGTTTGGCACAAGACCTATTATCTGTAAGTATGTTGAATGATGTAGGTGTGCAAGTTGTTTTTTTGAAAGATGGATGCTAGATGATTAGAGGAGCTATAGTTCTCATGAAAGGTACTAGGAGAGGTACCCTATTTCAGCTGGATGCTTGCAATCAATAGTGCAATAGTTCTTTTGTCTCAAGGAAGAGAGCAATAGTCACTTCATATCCACAATCTGAACCAGCAGTGAAGAAGTTTGTGGTAATGGGTTCCAATGGTAGTGCAGCAAGTGTACCTAAGGGTGCTAACACTTTGGAAGGAAAAATTCCTGCAAAAAAGACAATGTTGTGGCATATGAGATTTGGCCACATTGGTGAGAAGGGTCTTAGAACCCTGAAAAATAAAAACGTCATTGAGGGGTTAAATGATTGTAGTCTCGAGTTCAACTTCTGTGAACACTGTGTTTATGAGTTTGAATAGTTCTGTAAAGAATGAGGGATCAAGAGGCATAAGACAACTACTTATACCCCACAACAAAATGGAGTTGCAGAAAGAATGAACAAGACATTGATGGAGAAGGCTAGGAGTATGCTTAGTGGAGCTGGCCTCAAACAAAGGTTTTGGGCTGAAGCTGCAGCTACTGCTTGCTATCTGGTTAATAGATCTCCTACATCAGCTCTTTTTGGTAAGAAGCCTTCAGTCAGACATCTTCATGTTTTTGGTTGTGAAGCTTATGCACATGTGGCTAAGAAGAGAAGATCTAAGTTGGAAAATAAGGCTGTAAAATGTATCTTCATCGGCTACAGTGTTGGTGTGAAAGGATACAAGCTTTGGGATCCTCTGATTGGTAAGGTGTTGTATAGAAGAAATGTTATTTTTAGAGAGCTAACACCTTCTACTATTGTGCTACAACCAGATGAAAATTAAATGAAAGAAGATGTTTTTTAGTTGCCTCCTACCCCTGAGAAGACTGAATAGAGACACCGTGATAGATCTGATGATGAGGAGAGCTCTAGAAGCTTTGAAAATTTAGATGAAGAGGTAGAACAACCTCAACCTCATCCCTTGAGGAGATCCACAAGAGAAAGAAAGAAATCAGAGAGGTTTGGATTTTCAATGTTAGATTCTAGTTGTGCTTATGCCTTGATTACAAACACTGATGAGCCTAGATTTGTGAAAGAGGCTATAGGTATGGAAGATGTAGGTTCCTAGATTGAGGCCATGGATGATGAGATGACTTCATTGGAGAAGAACAAAACTTGTGACCTAGTACCTTTGCCTAAAGGATGGAAACCTATTGGCAGAAAATGGGTGTTTAAGAAGAAATTCTATGCATATGGCAGTGTTGAGAGGTACAAGGCTAGATTGGTTGCAAATGGGTATTCACAGGTGGAGGGAATTGATTATGGTGAAATATTCTCTCTTGTTGCAAAGCTTACATCCATTAGATTTATATTATCTCTAGCAACATCATATGATTTAGAGGTAGAACAGATGGATGTGAAGACAACTTTCCTTCATGGTGATTTGGAGGAAGAGATCTATATCTCACAACCTGAGCACTATATTCAGAAAGGTAAAGAGTCTTTGGTTTGCAAATTAAAGAAGTCTTTGTATGGTTTGAAACAATCTCCTAGGATGTGGTACCTTAAATTTGATTCCTTTGTGTTATTGATTGGTTTTCTGAAATTGAAATTAGATCATTGTGTTTATTTCAAAGTTGACAATGATCGCCTTCTTATTATTGCATTATATGTTGATGATATGTTGTTGATTGGGAAGGGTATGGGTATGATTTCTGATTTGAAGTCTTAGTTGTCAGCATAGTTTGAGGTGAAAGATCTAGGGGCAGCCAGGTATATTTTGGGAATGGAAATCAGTAGAGATAGATCTAACATAAAACTTTGGTTGAGTTAGAGTAAGTATGTGAAGTCTATTTTGGACAGGTTTAGTATGGAAGATTGTAGACCATTGTGTGTTCCTATTTCTATGGGAACAAAATTATTTGTGCATGACTGTCCAAAATCTCCTATTGAGGTGGAGGACATGAGAAAAGTACCTTATGCGAGTGCAGTTGGTAGCCTTATGTATGCTATAGTCTGTACTAGACCAGACATTGCCCAAACAGTGGGAGTCCTGAGTTAGTTTATGGCTAAACCTGGATGGGTACATTGGGATGTAGTTAAGAGAGTGTTTAGATATCTGAAGGGTACATCAGAGTATTCCATATGATATCATGGAAACTCTTCTAGAGCTCCACATTCAGTTTATATTTGTGGGTTTGTGGATTCAGATTGGGCAGGTGACATTGATAGGAGGAGATCCACCAGTGCCTATGTGTTCACTATGTTTGGTGGTGCCATTAGTTGGATGAGTAAGTGACAACCTATGGTCACTTTGTCCATGATAGAAGCAAAGTACATGGCAGCTACTCATGCTTGTAAGGAAACCATTTGGCTTAAGAGACTGTGTTCAGATGTTGGTGTTGATGTAGGATAGATTACAATTTGTTGTCACAGTCAGAGTGCTATTTGCCTTGCAAAGAATCCAACTTTCCATGCTAGAACCAAGCACATTGATGTGTGGTTTCACTTTGTGAGAGATATGATAGAGGATGAAAAGGTAATTTTTGAGAAGGTAGATACAGTAAAGAATGTTGCGGATGCATTGACAAAACCTATGGGCACAGAGAAGTTTAGATGGTGTTCAGAGTCTATGGGCTTCTTGGCCTATAGCAATTAAATCCTATTATTTCCTTTAGATCTTACAAGGTGCTCAATAAGTGGGAGAATGTTAGGAATAAGGTGTCTCAACCTTGTATATTTCCTTACATTTGATATTTTCCAAATGTCAGCACTTCAGACAATGTCTAAGGTAATCATGACTGAAACGGTTATGACAGATTCCTATAACAGTCATTAATATTTGTAAGAGATAATTTTTGAAGATTTGATGATGGGTGAAGATATGCAAGACATGTGGCAACTAATCATGTTGAGTACTATACACTTTTTTGCAACCATGGGATTCAGGTTCCTATTTTCTTGGAGAATGGTAAAACCCTAATACGACTTTCTTTTGGAAGTTTCCCTAAAAAGGGAAGTGCATGATATAAGCATTTTTTAGGGTTGCAAATTAGTAGAGAATTTAGTGTATTGTTGGAACATTTTGATGCTACCGGATTTGTCTTCAAGTGTTGATTATCTCCTAGAAGAACTGCCATTGCAAGTGTATTGTAAACAGTAATAGTTTTGATTAATACATTGTGCAGGTTTTGGAGTGCTGGGGTTTTTTACCGAAAGGTTTTCCCTAGGGTAAATCATTGTGTCATTCTCATTTTTCTATGTATGAATGTTATTGTATTATCATTCTATAATTGATAAGGGTTAAATCTGAATTTTCATGATCCTCTTCTCGTGAGTTTAGCATAGGGAACTATTTTTTGCACACTTATTTTCCTTTCATTTTGGACAGTCCAAATTATCTTTTCCCCATCTATCTTTTCCTCTACATTGACCAGAGATGGATTTTGTGTTCTTGGAGTCAAGGACCACATAGCTAGAGTTTGGGATCTTGGATCATATCCACACCCTCTTATCTTCTCTCCTACTTGAGTCTCTAAGGAAAATTGAGCCTCTGGTTTCTTCTTGATCTGATCAATGATAAATGTGGAAGCTAGATCTCATCCAGGCACCAACAACAACCCACTAGAATTTACCAATTTCCTATCCTTTTCTAGTGTGATGGTTTTAGAGTCAGGGTCATAAGCCTTCAAATCTTATATTGCTTCATCTCCCAAGGTTGCACCCTCTATTATCTATAGTTTGGATCCAACCTCTTGCTGCTTTCTCCAAATGAGAAATTTATTAAACTCGTCAATTTTTATGAATGCATCATCATTCAAAAATTAATCCTGATAGAGCTCTCTTTCATCCTTGCATAATTGGAGGGGCAACTCCACTTCCTCTTGGATCTCCCTTTTCTTGTTTCTTTCCCTCTCTGATGGTTTTCCTTAATTAGTGACTAGGGTAGTTACTTTGTCTTTCCTCTTTCCTTGTGTTTCTGACTGAGAGGGTCCTCCCTATTATGTTCTCTATTTTTCCTAGGAGGCTCACTTTTTGCCTCGATATCATGAGCTTATAATCCATATTCGATACCAGGTGGTTGATTCATCTGAGGTGCACTATATATGATATATCCTCCCTTAATGTCTTCATCATTTTCTGAGGATAAGTGTTGTCCAGGACCCGTTTGCTTCTCTTCTATCTGATTTTCTAGTTGGTTATACAAAGTGTCATACATTTCTATCATCTTTGTAATCCTTGTCATATAAGGCATTCCTGGGAAGAAATCTCCAAAAAGAATCCCTTCCTTTTTCATTTATTTCTCCAAGTTTATGAGGTCCAAATATTTTTCTGCTCTCATTTTTTCTTCTTCATCATCAAGAAATTTTTTGATAAAATCCTCCTCATCACACCCTTCACATTCCTTGATGGAAATGAAACTTGTGGTTCACAATTTCTTGGCACTTTTTATGAAACATTCAGGGTCCACATACCTGTATTGGGCCATTGTCATTGTGAAATGCCCCAACTACTTGTTTATTCCTAGTTGGCTAAACAATTGTCTTAAAAACACATAACATTGAACTGCTACTTTAGGATTGGATACCCTAAACGACTGCTAAGTAGATTATTTAGTCTCATTTAATTCTTGACCTAGGACATAAACTTGGAATGGTATTTGCAAAGTATATGCTTCAAACCTTCTCGATTCGCATGGCTAAACCTATGGAATTGAAATACATTAAGCTTCAGGAATATATACTATCTCAAGTAAATGCATTTACTCTAAGAAAATAGAATCACAAGCAAGGGTTACTCTACTCACCTATGCTGCATGAACAGTCCACCAGTTCTGTTACCAGTGGCTGCAGGAATAGCAGAGTTCTATTTACTTCTTAGTGAACAAGGAAATAACTTATAATCTAATAAAATGATTCACTCACCAAGTGGGCCCCCTTGGATGAGTGAATAGAAATGCAATCAAGATAAGAGACTGGAACTCAAATTATGCACTCTATTCATTCATGGAGAAAATGTACTTGGAAAGTAAAATAGTGTTACAATGTCCACTTCTATTCCAAAAATTATATCAACTAGCTTGCGACTCTCTCAGAGTTACAAAAGTTGACTTATTTAAAGAGAAACTCTACTAATCCCTAAATCTAGGATCACTCCATTACTGAGGATCACTAATGGATACAAAGTGCTCATAATAGAAAATATCAAACAACAAGAGTAATTCTTCAAGTTCTCCCAGAATATAGCATGCAGTGGTTCTAAATCTGAGCACTGTGTTTACTCAGGAACTGAATTGACTTGTTCCTCTGCAAAAGTATTGCGGCATGCCCTTCTTCAACCGCTTACTTAA
Source organism: Thuja plicata (assembly GCA_018584345.1). Taxonomy (NCBI): domain Eukaryota; kingdom Viridiplantae; phylum Streptophyta; class Pinopsida; order Cupressales; family Cupressaceae; genus Thuja; species Thuja plicata. The sequence continues at coordinate 3,616,875 of MU225802.1, read as the reverse complement.
TTCCTTTGATAAGATGGCACTTTTGCAGCAACGACTGTCTTTGATTCCTTCAGCACCACGCTGTTATTCTTGAATGCACCATAATTTGATTCCTACAAAATGGTTAGCATACACAACTTTCGACACATAAATATATTTTATCATCTAATACTAAGAAAGAAGTGTTAGTTTCCATTTGATACTCTTGCACGACATTCGGCTACAGGAAGGAGACTACACATAAACATAGCATAGGAGATAGGATTATTTACTAGCATGCAACTATTTATATCCTGCAACTTATATCCATTAGTTCCAAGAAAAATACATCATGTCCCTACCATCCATTTACCTACTTATGTCTTTACATATATAAAATATACATATAAAATCATAAGTTTAAAGTCTCTGTTTCATAAGAAAACTACTGGAAAAGAAAGTAAGAAACATGGAAAAGATGGCCTTTTAAGAGGCTCATCAGTCCCCCCAATTGCACTATTGTTGGTCCCTAGCAATCATGAAATTAGGGATCCTGGCCCTAAGCTTCAGGTCACTTGCAATCTTTTCACCTAGTTCATCTATAACATAGTTGAAATATCCATGATTTTCCTAAAGCTTGTCCCACCTCTGTCTTTCCTGAATCATATCATGATCTTCTACGCTCTCATTTACTACCAGTAAAGTCTCCAGGAGGATAGGAGGTTGAAACCTTAAGGGCATCCAATAATGCAGTTGTGTTCGGCCCAACATTATAAACCATGGGGCTCAATGAGTAGCTAGAGTTAAATTTTGTGGAGAATGAGGTTCCCTGATTTTTAAGTCATGGGGCATCTGTATCCACCTCTGTCTACAAGCTATGATCATGGCCTCAATATATTGTGATGAATTCTATTCCTAATCTGTGTATACCTTCTCTCTGACTGGAAGGACCTTGCGAGACCAACTAGGTTTTATTGTGATTGAGATCCAATCAAGGAAAGTCTTCCTAGAACTCTGAACTTTAGGTCTCATCATGAGGGGTCTATCTATTTCACTATCTCTATATGGTAGGGCCTAGTGCTCTCTACTAATCTCATTCTGAATCCAGGACATTACTACTCTCAGCTGAACATCTCCTACGTACAGAAGTGAATTCCAATCCCTATTGTCTAGCACAGCTAAATTGTGTAAATAGAATTCACATAACAAGTTTTTGATGGGTATGGGTGCTGACTGGAAGGCATCATAAAATTCATGAGGTGTAGCAATTGAAGGATTTAATCCCTCTACAATCCTTTTCAATTGAAATTTAACAAATTGTTCCTTAAGGAATAAAACATAAACTAGAGATGGTGGCCTATATGTCATTGCTGCAGGAATGAATTCAGTGATCTACTTAATTCTCCTCTCTAATACTACAATTCAATTTGTTTTTTTTTCAAGTTGACAAGCCTATTCCTCAATTATTCTTTTCAATTTTTCTATTTGCAGCTCCCATTGTGCCTTTTCCAATGTGAAGTTTTGGTACAAACTCAATTTTGCTGCTAAAGGTGTGGATAAATTCGGTGGTGGCATGGGTTATTTCTGAAGAATATTAATCCACCTAGATGTAGGTTGAGGGATTTTTACTACTTCCTCTTCAATGGAAGTAGCCCCTTTTACCTTGTCATGAGTTTTCACTAAATCCTCTTCTTGGCAGGATTCATCAATGGAAGCTTTTCCTCTCAATATGACAAGGGTCTTCATTGAATCATCCACTTGGGATGATTTAGCTACTTTGAAAAACATGTCCAATCCATATCTACTCATTTTTTCAAACACTCCTCAACAATGTCCTTATCTACTATAGGGAATTCATTAGGGGGTAGCTTTTCTAAACTATCATCAAAATCATGCTCGACAAAGTTATTGAAAACCCCCCTATTTCCTCAGAATCCTTATCACTGTCTATGAGGATGAAATCAATTTGTGTATTAGTTGTAGCTTCATCATTCATAATGTGGGATAGGGTGTCACTATATGTTCTTTTTGGAGTCATTACCTCTGAACAAGACTTCTCTGCAGATTCAAAGGATTCAACATTTATAACTGAATCAGGGGTTTTGTCTAACTTACTGGTACCAACAGAAAGTCTAGAACTTTTCCTAATAGGGGTTTGAAAAGAGCTTAGAGGCTCCTTGCATTTCTTCCTGCTAGAGGACACCTCCTTCGTAATGGCTACAAGAGTTTCTTCTAGTGTCGCCTCCTCAGGAGAAGGCAAGGTTTCCTCAACTATATTTCCAACATTTTCATTATCAAGTTGTTATTCTTATGGATTCATACCCTCTATCTCTATGGTTTTACCTTTATCCTTCATGACAATAGACCTAATTTCTTCGGAAGGTGAAGTATTAGGGGTGACATCAGCTTCCCTAGTTTTTCCTTTCTTTTTATCAGACACATGAGTACTAATATTGTAGGTTCTTTTCCCAGATAGGGCAGGTCTAGAAGAAGACACTTCAGGAGCGGGCCCAATTTTTTGTATTACTTTATGAACCCCCATTGTTTTATTAACCCTTCTACCTACACCCTAGCCTCTAGGGCTACCCACTCTAGGTGCTATTTCTTCCATGGCCAAGAATTCTTCAAAAGTCCCAATTGATTTTTTAATTAACTCCCTTTCTACAACTAACTTAATTAAACAGTGATGGGAAATAGATTGACCTTTTCCTAAATGTACAAGAGACTCCTTCTTTTTCACAATATTAAAAAGAAAAATAGATAAGTTTACTGGCCTATTTTCATGGTGGAGGGCGCTTAGAATCTTTAAATGCAGTCCATGAAGGTACTTGTAATGGCCCTCACAGGTGAAGTAGGATATTATGAATGTAGCTGGTTGCATAACCTCCATGGGTAATGATGTTCTTGAAGTACCATGCTTCTTATCAATATCTAACTGTTGGTCATCATGTAGGGTAAATTGTGCCCTAGCTGAGCGCAAGTCAATATCCTTACTCCATTTTTCTCCTTCCTATGGAAACTTTGAAACTTCTTCCATGTTGTCGTCTAATAATTCTATCCTTAAACCCTTCACTACTACAAACCCATTGTTCAGAGTATTTAGAAATTGAAAAGAAATTTCTTCATCAAAGCCATTAAGGCTTAAGCAGTAATCCAACCATCCCCTTCTCTAAAATAATTCACAGGTGGCTGGGTCCCCAAGTAAAAATTGATGATCTATAGGCTCGTGCCTTTGAAGGTCTCCGCCCATTGTGGATGATAAAATCAGCTCTGTAGGAACTTCTCAGACGCTATAGAAAACTGGAAAAGGTAGGACTTCTTATAGACGCAAGATGTTTTTTACGAGAAAAAATGAAGTACAAAATAGATTTTAATTCTAGGAAAATAAGCATTATTTTGAATGGTATTCATAAATACATTCATGTGTGTTAATTTATGCCACCTAAACATGTCACAAAAATGTCATTATTAAGTGAACCTTAACTTTAAATTGCTTTCAAATCTTGATGACTTAATCATGGAAGGATAGATAAGCTCCCACATGACGGCGGTCACCGTGAAAAGACAAGAAAGAAATAAAGTTTGCCTTTTTGCATGCTAAAATTGATTTGGAAATATTTGAAACAAGGATTAAATAACCCCTCCCCCCAACTAAGTGTAAGGCATGGGTCCCACCAAGCCTTTGCGTGCAATATAAGAAAAGAAAAGAACATGTTTTCAAAATAAAAAAAATGAATAAAATAATATATGTGCAAAAGTATGTGTTACGAACCTGAGACTTGCTACAAAAAGAGTGTGCTGCTATGCTACATGCATTGATGGCATGATGCGATGGAACAGACACATGGCAGAGAGAGTAGGTGAGGTGGATTTTTATTGTAGAGAAAGTAATTCACAAGAGTGAAATGTTTATTATGAAACCTATGATGAAATAATAGGTTGACAAAAATCTGGGTAGAAGACCCAGATGCTTCGGTTGCAGGAGTGGAGTTATCTAGGCTTTGCTGAAACTACTATAGGAATTCTTGATGACTCACAGGCTTGTGATATATCTTAAGACAATGCCCGTTGACAAGGAGTTTGAATCTAACAAGATCAATTGTAGATAGCTGAACAACACCATTATCAAAAACTAAGACAATTTCATAGGGCCCTATCCAATGCGTCTGAAATTTTCCAGGAGTATGCTGATAGCGGGAGTCATAGAGAAAATCCCAATCACCAATGGAAAACTTCTTTTCCCTGATTAATCTATCATGCCACTTCTTGCACTAGTTTTGTATCAGTTCTGTGTTGTGAAGTGCAGACTTCCTATATTCCTCCAATCCATTGAGCTGCAGGAGCCTATCCTCTTGTGCCTTGGTCATGTTAATATCTAATTGCAATGTCATTCTAAGATTCTTATGGTGAAACTCAATAGGCATGGATGTAGATTTTCCATAAACCAACTCAAAAGGAGTAAATCTAGTAGTGGTTTTCCAAGTTGTTCGATAAGCCCAAATGGCTTCAAGAAGGCAAGTAGCCTAATCCTTTCTGTATATAGAAACTATTTTGGTTAGAATGGCCTCTATTTCATGATTTGTGATCTTAGCTTCCCCATTGTCCTGAGGATGGTATGGTGAAGATTTACAATGCCTCACCGTGTACTCATTCATTAATTCAATGAACTGTGCCCCTTGATCTGTTACAATTTTTCAAGGCACACCAAACCTAGTAAAAATAAAATCATAGAAAAAATTTGCTACCTTATGATCCCTTGCATTCCCCATTGCTTTTGCTTCAACCCATTTTGTGGTGTAATCAGTGCATACTAAGATATAAGACTTACCATGGGAAGATGGCTCAATGGGGCCAACAAAGTCGATGCCCCACTTGTCAAATAGTGTTACCACCACCTGAGGCTGTAGGGGCATTTCATTAGACTTTGTGGTGTGTCCCATCCTCTGGCATTGGTCATAGTGCCTGGTATGCTTAGTTGCATCTTTATGTAAGGTAGGCCAGTAATAACCAGTTGTCAACACCTTATATGCTGTCCTTTTTCCTACAAAATGGACACCACACGGCTCATCATGAAAAGCCCGAAGGATTTCATATGTCTCATCTTCGTGAACACATATGTGGGTGACTTGATTAGGACTTGTGTAGAACATAAATTTGGAGATCCATGAAAATTTGAAGCTCTTATCAACCAGTAGCCAACATTCACACAGTGAAAAATGAGGTGGTGTTCTTCCTATATCAAGTTAGTTAGTGATGTCAGCATACCACAGATTGTAAGTTGCAACAGAGAATAGGTGCTCATCCGGGAGGCTGTCATTAGTTGCTGCAGGATCATCAAGAACTTGTAATATAGAGAGGAAATCAGCCACCACACTAGCTTTTCCTATTTTATCAATGATAGTTATATAAAACTCCTGCATGAGGAGTAGCTAGCGGGATAACCTACCAAAAATGGTAGGTTTGTTCATCAAGTATTTGATTGCTGAGTGATCAGTATAAACAAATAATTCATAACCAGTTATGTAATGTCTGAATTTATTTAGTGCATAGATTACAGAAAGTAGTTCCTTTTCAGTAATAGTATAATTTAGTTTAGCACCTTGCAAATTTTTGCTTATGTAATAAATAGCATGCTCAACTATACCTTCTTTCTATCCTAGCACTACACCAATGGCATAGTCAGATGCATCAGTGTGGATATGAAAGGGAAGCTTCTAGTCAAGTCCTCTAAGAATAGGGGTATTTGTCAACAATCTTTCAACTATTGAAATGATATCTCATAGTCAGTTGTCCACTCAAATTCTACTTCCTTCTTCAATAGATTGTACAATGGGGCAGCAAGTTGGCTGAAGTTCTTGATAAATCTCCTGTAGTAACTGGCATGACCAAGAAAAATCTAGACATCCCTCTACTTTGCTGGAGTTGGGAGTGTAATGATGACTACAATATTTGTAGGATCAACCTAGATACCAAATGATGAGAGGTAATACCCTAAGATAACTCCCTCCTCTGTCATCATATAAAACTTCTCATTATTAAGTGAGAGGTTGTAGTCCTGACATCTTTTAAGAACTTTTCCCAAATTAGCATGAGTCTCTTCGAATGTAGTTCCATATGTAGTGAAATCATCTATGTATATTTCAACACAGTCAGCAGCAATGTTAGAGTAAATACTTATTACTACCCTCTAAAAAGTAGCAGGTGCATTACATAATCCAAATGGAAATACAAAATAAGAAAATGTTCCCCATGGATAGGTGAACGTTGTTTTATCCTGGTCTTCTGGAGATATTTGGATCTGGTTTTAGCCATTGAAACCATCTAGGAATGAAAAATACTTCTTACCAGCAAGGTTGTCAAGTACTTGGTCAATGAAGGGAAATGGAAAGTGATCTTTCTTGGTGGCTTTATTAAGCTCCCTATAGTCTACACAAACTCGCCATTTTCTGTCTTTCTTTGGGACAATTATAATTGGGGAGACCCACTAGCTGTCATAAATAGGATATATAAAGCCAGATTGGAGGAATTTTTGCAATTTGGCCTTTACTATATCTCTTAGTGCAGGGTTTATTCTTATTTCAGCTTGCCTAATAGGTCTAGACTCATGACTGATATAGATCTTATGGGTACACAATTTTTGGTCAAGTCCCTTCATGTCAGTATAGTCCCATGCAAAAGCTTGCTGACTCTCTTTTAAAAGATGGAGAAGGCTGGACATCTAATATTTAGTGAGATTCTTATTGACATTCAATTCCTTACCTAAGGAAATCTATACTCTTTTGACTCTATCCAGCATAAGAATTTCTGCAAATGAAGGTGACTTTATTTTATGGGGTAACAAAGTATGTATATAATCAGGTGCTAAAGGAAACTTAGATGAGGACTGCTTGGGAAATATGGTTTGTAGGGAACAGTCAAGAACATGACAAGAGGGTTCTTCAGAGCCATATTGGTTTGTAAGTACTTCTCCTAGTATGTCATCTTCCTCTTGCGAGGCCATGAATGGATCTCTACAAATAACCATAAGCTATTGTACTAAATTGGCTTCAAGGGGAGCATCTCCTAGATCCATCCAGACAACTTGGTCAAGTTCAACTTGGGGTTTGGAAGGAGAGTATAGAGTTAATTTCTTGGTATTAATGCCATCAGATATGGTCATTTTTCCTGAGTGAAATGCAATGCATGCGTCTACTATAGCTAACCAAGGCCTTCCTAGGATTAACGAATACCCTCCTAGAGTGTCTTTGGGGGACAGGATGTTTAAATATGAGGGGTAATCCAAGGAATCTAGTGTGAGAATAATACCCTCTACCATACCATCTAGTTTGACAGTGGAATTATCAACTAGCTGGAGAATGGTGGGTATTTCCCTCAACCCAATGATACTAAGTCTTAACAACACATCCATAGTCATTACATTAATAGAGGCCCCTAAATCAACCAAGAAATTCTATATTTGTATGCAATTAATGTAAATGGTAACCACTGGACTCCCAGGATCAGAGTAATTAGGCATCAAGGCTTTACTAAGCATAAGATCAGAAAGCTGCCTAAGAACATGGACAGTATTAGGATCTTTCTTTTTTTTACCAGGGTGCTTGATATAGGCTTCCTTGATTGTTTTATTGTAGATGGGAATTTCTTTGAGATCATCTAATAATGGTATTTGGACAGTCATTTCTTCAGTTGGTCAATCAGATCAGTTGTAATAGGATTCTCTTTAGGGGTTATTGATGGTTGAGCCAATCTTTGCAGATAAGGTGGAATTTTCTCAGCTGGAGCAGGCGGTGCAACAGGTGGAACAACAGTATCTTGATATTCAAGAACTTCCTCAGTATCAAAAACATCAATTATTATGGGTGCTCTCGGTGTAGGCAATGTGGTTCCTGATCTTAGGTGTATGTCATTCACTTTCAGTGAATAAGCCTGCTGCTTGTTATTAGGATTTGGATTTGTTTGCACAGGTAGTTGTGGCTTTTGAGGACTATTATTGGCTATAGGAGGTGGAGGAATAATAGCTTATTGTTGAGGTGGAGGCATGATAGATTGCTACTGAATAGGTTGATTGGGTCCCCACTGAGGTTGTTGTTGCCAATTACCATGTGGTTTCCATGGGTTATTCTACTGCGGCTGCTAGTATGGGTTAAATTGCTGCTGGTGTGGGTTAAACTATTGTTGGTAAGGGCTAAATGGAGGTTGTTATTGGAATTTATGGTTATAATAAGGCTTCTAATAATTTTGGTTATTATGTGGCTGCTGGTTAGACCAGTTATGATTCCAATTTTGTCCTTGAGGGCCAGAATTTTAGGGGTTTTGATTTTTCCACTGCTTACTATTATTATTATTATAACCAAAATTATTTAGGGGGTCTTGGGGCATACCTTGTCTCTAATCCCATGGTCACCTTTGATCCATGTAAAAGACTTCTCCATTCTCCTCATCTATTGCTTTGAACTTGGTGAGCATTGAGGTAGTGTTTAGAGATGCAAAATTTTTGCACTTACAATTTCTTTTCTTCTCTTTGCAGTGGGAGTAGAATTCAGCTAGCATAGCTTCCACATCCTCTTTCTTCCTCAAAGATTGCATGGTGTCTAGCTAAGTGGCTACATCATTGATGATGTCCTTCTTGAAGTCAGATAGGAGGTTGGACAACTCTATCTTAGACACTCCTGAGCCATTTGTCTTATGAGATATAACCCTTAGTCCTCTTCCTTTTTTTATTGTAGCTTGAGTAATTCAGACATATGGTCTTTATATCTACCCAATTCTTCTAAGTGATGTCCCCACTAGCCATAAGGTCCAATGCTTCTATTCTCCCATCATTGACACCCTTGAGGAAAAGATACTTTTGGGATTCCTCATTCAACTGGTATTGAGTGTTGCACTGTAGGTTAAACATAAACTTGAAAACATAGTCTTCCAAGGTTTCATACTCTTTTTGTGACATCTTGAAGATGTCATCTCCTTTTAAATCTTGTCCTCTATAGTACTCTTTATATTTGGCAAAAAACATGTTTCTCATAGCATTCCAATTTACTACAGCATCAGCTCCGAGGCCCACGAACCACCTTAGAGAAGCCTCTTTAAGATTTGACAGAAACAACTTCATCTTATGGGCATTAGTTGTGTAGTCATAGCTCCTACAAAGAATGTCAAACTAAAAAAGGAAGGTCTCTGGATCTTCGGTGATAATTCCATAGAATTTTGGTAGTGCAGCGACTGGAATGTTCTTCAGGTTTTGGTTACCCTATTGAGGAGGAATTGGAAAGGGAAAGGTAGGTTGAGCCATCCTTTGAGGAGGTCCTGGTTGTTGTGGTTGCTAAGGCTGATAGATGATAAGAGCTAATGGGTTGTCTTGATACTTAGGCTCATCAAAGAGGACTTCCAAATTTAGTGATTCTTTGGAGGACGATGGTGATGAAATTTCTCCTTGGGCATCAGCAAATGGGTTTTCAAACAAATCTTCTTCTTCACTATCTACTTGGGGTACCTCAGAATTGGGATTGAAAAGATCAAATGGTTCAGCCTGGTATTAATGAGGAAGGAATCTCCCATGAGGATCTCTTCTTCTATGCATAAAAGGATTGCTTGAAATTAAATCCTAGATTATGAAAAATGGGAACATGAAAGCCAAAGTAGGTTTGAACTAACACCATCCCCGACAGCGGTGCCAAAAATGCTTGGGTAAACAATTGTCTTAGAAACACATAGCATTGGACTGCTACTTCAGGATTGGACACCCTAAATGGCTGCTAAGTAGATTATTTAGTCTCATTTAATTATTGACTAGGGACATAAACTTGGAATGGTATTTGCACAGTATATGCTTCAAACCTTCTTGATTCTCATGGCTAAACCTTTGGAATTGAAATACATTAAGCTTTAGGAATATATACTATCTCAATTAAATGCATTTACTCTAAGAAAATAGTAATCACAAGTAGGGGTTACTCTACTCGCTTATGCTGCAGGAATAGTCCACCAGTTCTGTTACTAGTGGCTGCAGGAATAGCATAGTTCTATTTACTTCTTAATGAACAAGGAAATAAATTCTAATCTAATAAAATGATTCACTCACCAAGTGAGCCCCCTTGGATGAGTGAATAGAAATGCAATCAAGATAAGAGACTGAAACTCAAATTATGCACTCTATTCATTCATGGAGAAAATGTACTTGGAAAGTAAAACAGTGTTACAATGTCAACTTCTATTCCAGAAATTATATCAACTAGCTTGCGACTCTCTCAGAGTTACAAAAGTTATCTTATTTAAAGAGAAACTACACTACTCCCTAAATCTAGGATCACTCCGTTAATGAGGATCACTAAGGGATACAAAGTTCTCATAACAGAAAATATCAAACAACAAGAGTAAGCCTTCAAGTTCTCCCAAGATATAGCATGCGGTGGTTCTAGATGTGCGCACTGTGTTTACTCAGGAACTAAATTAACTTGTTCCTCTGTGAAAGTATTGTGGCATGCCCTTCTTCAACTGCTTACTTAATTCCTTTGATAAGATGGTGCTTTTGCAACAACAGTTGTCATTGACTCCTTCAGCACCACGCTGTTGTTCTTGAATGTGCCATAACTTGATTCCTACAAAATGCTTAGCATACACAAATTCTGACACATAAATATATTTTATCATTTAATACTATGAAAGAAGTGTTATTTTCCATTTGATACTCTTGCATAGAATTTGGCTACAGGAAGGAGACTACTCGTAAACATAGCATAGGAGATAGGATTATTTACTAGCATGCAACTACTTATATCCTTCAACTTCTATCCATCAGTTCCAAACAAAATACATCATGTCCCTACCATCCATTTACCTACTTATGTCTTTACATATATAAAATCATAAGTTTAAAGTCTTTGTTTCATAAGAAAACTGCTAGAAAAGAAAGTAAGAAACATGGAAAAGATGGCCTTTTAAGAGGCTCATCAATTCCCTCTATGGCCTTTTCCCAATATTAAAATCAACAATTTGGAAATTCCTTGGTGTAAATGTACTTTTTGTATGAGGGGCAAGTTCTCTTTGTCTATCCATATCAGTTTCAATTTTAAACTCTATTAAGGCAACACTTGGAGGAACATACTTTGGAAGTATATGTGGGGGCTAAGGACACCCATAAACCTTGATTAGAGTGTAGGTATTTTCCAAATAGAAATCGTCCTAGTTGTGATCTCCTAGTCACTTATCAACATAATCACAAGGCCTTAGAAGTCTTAGAACCTATACTGTAAGCTTGGTTATATTTGTACCCAACATGGTTACAATTGGATATGCAATCCAATTCTGAAAGCCATAGAACTCATTCTCATTAGATGTATAGTTCCAAACCCTAATCCAAAAATGCATAGGGTTTAGCTTGCCCTGGATGTGTGTCCTTGGTCTCAAATTCTGAGTATCCATGCTATCTATATTGTGGAAAAGAATCAAATGTATTAGACTTGAATAATATAGTGAATATATTCAAAATTAGTATTTACATAGGAGTTCTAGATGTCCAAGATGATCATCAATAAATCTGAAGGCATTTTCTTGGTATGCCCATGAATTCCCAACACTCTACACAACCCATAAGCTAAGTACTTCATGTAAAATTTTAGATCCTTGAAGTCATATGGTGCATTCTTGGAAGGGGGTAGTGGGGCTATGTAGTTTTTATTTGACCTAAGCATGTGAGGAAGGATCAAATTTTCAACCAAATTGACCTCTCTACTATATTTTATTTTAGTTTTCTTAGGTCAATTTATGTGGCAGAAGTATGGTATATACCAAAATATTTCATAAAGGAAGCCCTATCCAAGGTAACTAGGGTTGTGTCATCGTGCTTTCTAATTTTGTTTAGAGATTGTGTCATACCTTCATGCCAATTCAAATTAATAAGTTTGCATCTAGAAAGACATATGGGACTATTAACTTGGCCAGACCTAGTATCTAAGGATTTCAGACAGGGATTTGTCTATTTTTATTACTATAGAATTTGTTCATTGTATTTCCAGTTTTGTTGTTTGCCAGAAATGTTTTGAAATCCTCAGTCATTTCCATGCTTGAGAGTTAAAAATACTATCTGAAATGGTCAATATACCTCTTCATATAATGATCTTCAAAGGAAAATTGAGAAAAATGACCAAAACCCTAAGTCCTAGGTCATTCTCTATTTAAAAATGGCTAAAAGCCCTAGTTTTCTCAGTCATGTTTCTATTTTTAAGTTAATTTATCGTAACTTAAAGTCTTTAATATATTAGGTGATTTTTAAAGATTGTTGGTAGGTCTCCTAAAGATCAGAGATTATTCCATTTTTTATGAGACTTAGCAAATATTCCTTGTCGTGTTATCTCCCAAGGAAGAGATTATACCTCAAATGGATGGGAGACTTAGCGTGGACCATCCATCTCCAATTTCATCCAATGGTGGTCGGGAAGTCTCTTAATAAACTCTATAGTTAGAAAATTATTCAGTGACATTGAGTTCCTTTGGTCACAAAGTCTCCTCAGTAAACCAGAGTTAAATGTCGATTTCAATATTAGTGTTGTTACTGGGTCGTAGAAGAAAGCAAGTGTTAAGTGAACAATCATGAGACTTGGCGACATCCATCAAATTAAAAGAAAATCTAATCGTTGGATCTAACTCACTATGAAAGTTCAAAAATTCAAAGATGATTCAGCAATTAAGAGACAAAAGGATAACATTGAGACACATGTTTAATAGTCAGGTAGTCTCTAAGAAAAATTTAAAATAAAACATATATTTGGTGACTTATAGATAATGGCCGCATAGTCTCATGAAAAATTAGGGTTTTCCTTGAGGATTTGAAGACATATCATAGACCATCATATGCAGATGAAAGAATATCTATGGTAGTCGAGTAATCTCCAGATGAAAGGGATAAGTAAAAATATATTCATAGATTAAGAGATAAAGCCTTAGTCGTGTTATCTCCAAATAAGTTATCATTTAAAAGGTTTCTCAATGACAAGGAGATTACACAGTCACCAAGTCTCTAAAAGGAAACCAAGGTTTAAAATGAGTTGTTAGAAGCCCCAGTCTCCAAGTCTCAGAAAGAATATGAGTTAAATGATTTCATTTGGAGACAAAGAGATAATTGTTGATCAGGAAGTTGATCATGTGGTAGTCACCAAGTCTCAATAAGAGACCACAGTTAAGGGTAACTCTCAGCGAGAAGGAGACAATGCAGTTGTGACGTTGCTAATAAGAGAACCAGAGTTTGAATGAAGACTTTTCTTCAGCACCAAGATGTACAGTTGCCAACCAATGGAAATTAAGGGATTTATGACAAGTGTGTTAAGAAGTAGCTGAGCTGTATCAAAGATAGCCAATCAGATCAAATTTGGATCTTGTTTGAATATAATAAGGGTTTTTTATGAAAAGGAACTCATTCAAATTTGATCTCCTGTCACTTTCAGAGGCTACGAATAGGAGAGAAATTGATTTCATAGCATGAATAATTGAAGACAGAAGTGAATGAATTACAATCATATGATTTGTGGATTGATGGTTCTGAAATAAATAGAGTTTACCATTAATCATTGCACTTTACCAAGAGTTTTATTGTTTTTAGAATGAAACTTACCAAGTAATCATTGTATGCATAAAATAGGGCTTCTTGGATTTACTGAGTGAAACAAGCAAGGTTTTTCAGTCCATAATCTAGGAAATTACAGTGATAATCTGTGCCCCAAAGAAAATTTAGTGACTCACAATTGGAAGTAAGTGTTTCTAGGGATAGATTTGTTTCAATATTGGTAAAGATAAAGGGTGATCAAAACAAGAGGATAAGATGAATCAAGCAGTAAGTGTAGCTTCTACCAATGGGAAAAGTGGGGATGTAGAGGATGATATGAAAGGGAAGAGGAATTACTCTGAAGAATTCATCACTTTATTTCCTGGATCCAGTCATAATAGAAAGGTAAATGCCAACAATATCATTGATGATTTGTCATATATTATGGATGCTAAAAATCCACGTTCTTCTAGTTATTCTCTTTTCAATTACTTCTAATAAAATAGTAATAAAGCCATTCCGATTTCAAACCCATAGACTTGTGGATTAGCCAAGCTAGTAGTCCCTGATATATTTATAGATGCTTATTTATTTCTAGAGATGGCTGATAGGTATGATTTTGTTACTAGGACCATAAAAAAGGGATGATGGGAAAGCCCTAGTAACCCTAGATAGGAATTCATTCATGAAAGCATTCAATGTCTATTACCCAATGTCTATGGAGATAAATTTGAAAGGTTTAGAGGCAAGATATACAAGAGAGTCTTGCATTGTATCAAAGTTGATCTAGGAGTATCATGTGCCTAGAAAGATAAGGAATTACATAGAACCTATCCCAAGAAAGGCTCCCTACTACTATAAGGACCTAAATTTTTATATGAAGTACATTTCTTATGCACTATGAAGAGTTTTGGGAGTGGATGGAGGGCCTGAGAGAATAAGTGTAGACATCCTCATGATTGTCTTAGATATGTAGATCCCTCATATCAGCATAATCTATTATTATATTCAATATATAATAAAAAAATGCATCAAGGGTTTGTTGATATTAGAAACAAGGAGAAAAACCCTAAGTTCATGCATTATTCCATATTAATGCATTTGATTCTGTATTAAAATTTTCCTCCTATGGATTGCCAGAATCTGAGGCCACAGAGATTTTATCAAAATCAAGCCAACCCAATACACTTCTGCCTAAGAGTGTAGAAATACACCTCTAGGGAGAAAGAATTATGTGCTTTCCAGAATTGGATAGTATATCCAATCCTCAAGTGTTTAGGTGTAGACAAGACTAGGTTTCCAGTGATGGTGCTGCAATTGTTGAGGCCATTCCAGTATGTTGATAAATGGCCAGGAGACCTGTTGTGAGGTTTTCATACCTCGCCCATTTCCAATAGGACCCCTTGTCTTTTGTCTTCTTCCCCCTTTTTGTTTTTGTTGTGTCTTAGTGGCTCATTAGTATAATCTCTTAAGTTCCTCATGTTCTGAGTTGTATTTTGTGGCTACGTCCCCTGCAGTGTTGTTCCTTGGATAGAGAGATGCATAGTAGATGAATGTGAAGTCTTCTCTAGGACCTTTGAGAGAAAATTTTGGCATGAAAATGTTTGGAGAACCATGCACCACTGGCTCTACAAGAAAGCATTGCCTCATTTGCTAATGGCAGACTTCCCACATCTCTGTTCAATCTGTATTTCTAGTCACATGCCATTACCCACTACATATATATCTGTTGGAAGGTCCATCATCATAACTCCCAAATCCTCTCTCCTAAGAATCAGTTCAAGACAAGAATCCACAGTAGAGAATGAATGAAATGAAGGAAAAGTTAGATAAACATGCTCGGAATGAAGTCCACCAAGCCAAGAAGAAGTCCCAAATCAAACTAAATCCAAGGCATTCCCGAATTTGTGCTAGAGAGCATAGTCCAATGGAGGTTGAGGAAAATCATGGTAATCTCTAATGACCTCCAAATCTGGCCCGCACCTAGTTCGGAGCGCGTTTCAATGCAATTAGTAGAAAGTCAAACCAGTGAAAGAATCTGCAATGGGACCCAAATCCCACTCACATGTAATGTGGAGCACAATTTTGTGAAATTTTTGGAGTGAGGTAGAATCCTCCATAAGAAGAAAATCTACCACTGCTTCCAATCCCCACCCATGCAAAATGATGGAGCACGGTATCCACTTAGTCGTGGAGTCCCCTCCAAGGAAAAAAAATTCTCCAAAACTCTAAAATGTCGCCCATGAAGTACAGAGTGCAAGTTAATGGACTCTGAGGAATGGTCAACAAGGCAAGAAGAATCCTTCACCAATGCAAAATCTTGCTAGCGCAAAAGGAGCGCAATTTTGTGAAAGTCGGGAAAAGTTATAAAACAGACAAAAATCCTCTACCACCCCTAGAATGACGCAAAATATAGGACAATAAAGATAGTCCATAATGAAGGAAAATATGTTCTTGGACACATACCCACTATATTCAAGGAATTATGAAAGACTAAATCTCCCCTATGACACCCCAAGTGCACTCATACTTCTCTGAGACTTCATCAATTGCATGCACCAATATGCAGCTGATGTGAAATTTTCACAGAATTCAAATTTTGTCAACTAGATGTGCCAAGGTAATGAAGATAGAAAATTGTTCGAAGAGTAGATAACCATCACAAGAGATCCATATACAGGCAATACAAGGCACAGATGTATGGTTGGCAAGAAATGCTTCGAAAGAGTTTTGAAAAATCAAGTTCATCATGGAGGAGTCTTTTTTTTTTTAAATCTTAAAAATTTCCTCGAAATCGGTAAAAGTGAGAATTCCAACATTTGAAAAAATCTGAAACTTAGAATTTTTTTGAGAATTCCCTGAACTCAAAAATTTTTGAAGAGTTAAAAATGAAATATTTGAAATTTTGTTGGAAAATCCAAAATTGTGAAATTTGGAAGATTGAAAAATCTTGAAAAAATGGAAATTCTGGGAAAAGTAGAAAACTTATAAAATTCCAAAATCTCAGATGAATTAAAAAAAACTCAAAAATATTTCAAAATTCAAAAACTCTAAAATACTCAAAATTTGGAAAAAGATGAAAATTTGAAATCTCAGAATCTTGAAAATTTCCAAAAAATCTCAGAAATCTGAGAAAACCTTGAAAAATTCTGGAATTTCAAAAAAATGGAGAAATCCAGAAAATCTTGAAAGTTCCAAACTCATAAATTATTCAAAACTCAAATTTGGAAAAAAAATGAAAAATCCAAAATTTTGGAGAATTTCGGAAAAATGGAAAACTTCAAAAAAATGGAAGTCTTGGAGAATTCTGAAATTTCAGAAAAGGCAAGAAATTCAAAAAATCTTGAAAAAAATGAAACCATGGAAAAGTTGAAAATCCAAAATTTTGGAAAATTCTAGAAAATGACAAAACTTGGAAACATGGTTAAAATAAAAAAAATCCAAAAAATTTAGAAATTTGGAAAATACTCAAGATTTCGAAAAATCAGAAATTGAAAACAAAAGGAGTTTTTGGATTTAAATGCAATATTAATTAAATATTAAATTCTTATTTAATATTTAATTTAAAAAAACCTTTAAAAAATTAAAAAGTGATCAAGATAAGAAATTATTAATTAAATATTGATTTTTATCTATATTTAATTATAAATTGAAAAAGTGACAAGATAATTATAAAATTGGGGAGATTAAAAGTGGAATTAAATCCTTTTTTTTAATTGATTTTAAAAGATTAAATATTGAAATTTATTCTTTTTCAATATTTAAAATCAAAAACAAAAAAGGATGGATAAAATGGAAACTTCATCATGAAGTAAAGCGCTTAGATTGGAAGTTTTTTATAAAAAAGAGAAAAGTAGAGACAAGTAGCGCTTATGGGAAAGAATCTTCGCCTAAATTAGTGGTTTTCTAAAATTAGCTCCTAGTTCTTAAAGTAGCTTTTCAAGGTTTTAGTCTATATATGAAGACTCTCTCTCATTTTGTCATCACACAAAGTTGAACAAGATTCTTGAGGAGCAAGAAAATTTCCAAGCAGGAGAAAATACATTATTTTTGAAAGGCGTGAAGAATTTAAGATTAAAAGTTTTAGAGGAATTTTTTAGTAAGTTGGTGGAGAAATGTGATTTCGTGGAGAAGAGAGAAATTTGACTTTTGAAAGAAAAGATGAAGAATTTATCAGATTTTCAGAATTTCCTCCTTAAGAATTTGGTCTTCTTTTTTCGTTCTCCTGCACAATTCTTATGTTTGTTTATATTTTTGTTCTGTAGGAATGGAGGAGCCAAGAGGAATGAGCATGATGAGGAAGCACTTGATAAAGAATGAACAGAGGAGTTTTTCCCCAGAATCCAAGATTTTTTTGAAGTGGGCAGAGATTGGAGAAACTAGCATCAAAGGCCTGGACATGACAGAGTTTCACAGAAGGATGTTTGGGTATAAAGATCATCAATTGACCAATTTGGCCACCCGAATTGTGAATAGTGGAATTGTGGCTGCAGCTAGCTTTGCTCCAGCTTTTTATCATTCCAAGTTGATTGTGGAATGCACCAAGCACTTCAAATCAGGAGATAGAATGATCAAAGATTCTGATGGAAACATCATTGCAGACCTTTCTCCACCCACAATTGCAGAGGCATTTGAAATCCCTTCTTCCAAGAAATTGGTATTGAAGATGAAGGAGCAGGCACATAGAGTTTTTTCTGTAGGAATTCAATAGTCTGAAAATATCATAAATGATAAGTGGTTGAGAAAGAATAGATCCCATCATTCAAAATTGCCAAATGAGTTGGTTTGGTTGGATTTCCATAGGGAATACAGCAACTTGATCATGATGCTGAGTAGAATCTTTGGCATGCCGCACTCCTATCTGTTCGAGTCATGGATGTGGTACTTTGTCGAGCAAGTAGTTGAAGAGTACAATCACATGGACTAGGCTAGAAAGATCAGTGACAACCTCAGTGAACGGTTGGTGAACCTGGAGAAATCACAGAATTTTTATATGAGTTCCTATGTCATATACATGTTTTTATGGAATATGAGATTGGAGGGATTGCGGTGTAAGGGAGAAATAGGAAGTGGCACTTCACAGCTGAAAGTTCATGAGTGTTACCCTCAGTTGCATTTGCTGGCCATAGATGATTATGTCTGGGTCAATGATGCCTTGCAATCTGAATCATGAGGAATTTTCAGAAGAAGTTACACATGAGATTGTCTTAAGGAGCAATGAAGCTAGTGGACGAATATGGAGCCTGGTTTATTCAATTTCCCACTTTCTCCTACATTAGAATGTAAGGATTTTTGGCACAACCATACAAGCTTCCAAGATATCCTATTGAAAAGATGGTTCGGTTGGAGCTTACTCGACAATTGATAGTGTACAACAAGATTCAGAAAGGAAAGAAGAAGTTGGGATTGGATTTCCCAATTACCATAGGAGAAGATAAAGATGAAATGTGCCCATGTCTAAAGGTGGCTGAGAGATCCTAGGATGAATTACACTTCTTCCATCTTCCATTCTACTTAGGAAGACCAGATTTTGATCCCTATAACAAAATCAAGTCGATGGCAGGAGAAAGGTATCAACATAGGATGCACCTTGAATATTTTTGGGCTAATGTTACAGATGAAAATGAGATTAGGAAAAGGGTGCACTCTAGACTACCCCTAAACATCACCAGAGCTCAAAAAATCTTTCATGTGCCTGATCAGATGAAGGAAGATCCAAATGTGCTTCAGAAATGGTATAATCCAGAAAAAAGAAAGGGTTACTCATCCCTATGATTGGCAAAGAAAAGAGATTTCAGATGTTGATGTTTAGGAAAAACCAGTCCTGGACTTCACAAGGTAGTGGATTGAGCGAAAAATTGGTAGACTGAGTGTACCAAAGGAGGACAAGACATACGAGTTATTAGGACATCAACCACTACAGGATGAAAGACCAAAGAAAACTTTAGGAGAAAGGATTGAAGAAGGAGAAATATTGTCAGTGAGTGCAGAGCACAGAAAAGAAAAAAATATTGCTTAGAAAACACACACAAAGAGGAGGTTGGATCTCCATATTGAAGAGCCACAATAGAAGAGACCAAGATTTAAGGAGATGCCATCCTCACATAGCTGGGCTCCAAGTGTGCAAGAGATAGGCACATTTTCCAGACAAGAAGTAGAAGCAAGTAGGGGGAGAGCTGAGCAAGTAGAGCAACATGTGACGAGGTCAGTTCCAGATAGATTGAGCATTAATGCCAATGCGGGGCTTGCACCAGCAAAATGTAGGGAACAGGATGTTAACACTGAGGAAAGTCTTGGTGTTTTTTTCAGAAGGATAATAGAGGAAGAGATTCCCATGACCGAAGGTGAGATTCCCATGATATAGACACCAGCCCGAAATGTGACGGCAAAAAGTCCTAGAGCTAAGGAAATTGACACAAGAGTGGTATAGGGGCAGAAGAAGATGGAAGTTCAAAAGGATCAATGAGCCACCATTCTAGAATGGGTGAGGCAGAGGCTCCAAAGAAGTTAAGAAAAGGATGTTGACCTGACTTTCAAATTGCAAGAAATTATGAGCAGGGTCAACCAATCACATGAGAAAGGAAAAGCTAAGAGGTTTGCAAAGATTTTCAGAGATGAGTCTTGGTCCAGAACCCTTTAGCTTGCAACACCAACCATGGACAAAAAAAAGGATCAAATCGCTCTAGATGAATATAATGTGGATGAGTTTGACTTAGGTCATGCCTCTCGAGATCAAGTATTAGAGGAGCTTGATGATTCTACATAGGTGGTCAAAAAAAGATGAGGAGACTAGAAGAGAAGTATCAGAGGAAAAATTAGAGATCAGAGCATTATGTGACTACATCAGCAATCTACCTCATCCAGTAAGGGAAGAAGGTCCATCTTTTGTCTTTTCACTGGTTGTTCCAACTGAGGCGGTAGAGAGTATAGATAGAATCAGGAGAAATTCTCAAGGAGCCAAGGATTGGATCAAAGGCATCCAAAATGAAGCCCAGAAGCATGCTGAGGATTTGGTATGAGTTTACAACAGGGCATTGGCCATCCTTACCTAGATTCAGTTCATGGAGGAATCATGGGAGGATGAGCATATCTATCAAGATGATATGATCATGGAATTGCAGGAGTTGATGGAGATGCCCAGGCATGTGCTAGTTGACCATGGGATCTATTAGGGTTTTTTCTAGTAGGGCCTCTAAAATGCTAGAATACTTTAATAACTCTATGAATCCCAATGCCTTTGAAACTCTGACTCAAGCAAGAGAAAAATCTAATTCATGAGGTATTTTGATAACACTGGGGATACCTATTATCACCTCCTTCTTTTTTCAGATCCACTTACTCAGGCAGGTTTTACCTATGATTGATTACTAACTTGACAGTATCTTTAGAGTGGATTTTTCTTATGTGCTAAATGCTCTACTCCTATATGGATACATAGATGAAAATTCAAATACCTATGATTAATCTGAGGAAGAGCTTAACAATCCAAATCATTATCTTGATGATGATAGACACCAACATAATAAGAAATTTCATGTTTCTTTCCTTTTTCAATTCTTATGAATTTAGGAGGAATAACCTATTTGATTTTCTCTTTAAGAAATCAAAAAACTCTGACTATAAACTCTGTAAGTATAATTGATTTTAAATATACGCTCTGAAGGTAATTGATTTTGAATAGTTTTAAAAATTTAGGATGATGATGGATCACCAAACAAGTTCTAGACCAGTGCTTATCCTTGGGTTATAGAGTCAAAAGATATAAATGAATAGAGATTAAAAAAATAAGAATACTATAGGATGCCTTACAACCTACATACAACTCAGTTAAAGTGCCTTACAAATTACCCTATCACTCCCACATTGTTATATCAAATCCTCAATTATTGTTGTACTCTCTGAAACTACTCACAAAGTTTAATTCTCCCCTTAGAAGAAACTTGAAAATAATTAGATAGCTACCTTATAAGCAATATGTTTAACATGCCTTAAAAATTAAACATAAAAGAGGACACAAAATAAGTAAAGAGACAATAAAAATATAGAATAAAGTTGTACTGTATTTTATTCATAAATTTTTGCTTCAATACATATCAAGGCTTAAAAGCTCAAAAACACAGGCTGAAATCTAGAAGTCTGGCTTTCCAATATATTTCATCTCTATTTAAAACTATTACATTTGATCTATATATAGGTCTTAAACCATCTTGGAACCCTTAAGGAAATGATGCAACAAGATTTAGATGGTTTAAGAAAACTAACACTAAAACGCATAGAAAAGACAAAATACAAGAATTTTCAAGCGGTGGGAAGACAAGAATAAAGGATGAAATCTGATCTTCTTTTGTCTTCACATGAATTTTGGTGCCTTTGTCTGGTTCTGTTAAGGATAGTATCTGATATTTGTATTGAGACTAAGTCACCACCATTTTAGGCTAACCTACACTTTTCCTTTGTGGTTACTAACCTCCCTGTGCTCAATGATCAGGGGCCAAGTATTCCTTTTTATTCTTCATCTAGGACATCATCTTCTATTTCAGCAGCCTTCTTTTTCTTTGGTTTTGTCTTCAAATCCCATGCTTCACATCCTCCTCTGCAAGCCAAACGAAGCTATGAATACTCTGCAGTTGTGCTTTCTGTCTTTCCCATCTGACATCAATTATGCCTTTGACATCCACTAAGAATTTATTGATGTCAGTCTTTCCTTTAAAAGCCTCATCCAAAATCTTATTGAAACCTTCCATATCAAGATCAGAATCTATGATAAATGCCTCTTTACAAGGCAGTCTACTATCAAATTCAATTTTCCAAGCCTCTATTGGTTGTATTTCCTATTTTGGCAGTTTTCCTGGTTCCTTGTCCTGCTCTCTATATTCTGATGTGCTCAATTCTGTTATCTCTTGTTCATTATTCCCTTACCCATGTCAAGTTTTAGGTTTTCAAGTCTAAACCTTGCTCAATTTGTAAAAACCCTAAAAACCCTTGCCTTTCCAAGTGTTAAATGTTAAAATTAAACCCTAGGTCATGGCGCTTCTATTTCAAAGTTACTTTTTCCATTCACTTAAGGCATGTGTCTCAATTGAATCACCTTGTCGCGATACCCCGAGCGAATATTCCATAAGCCTTCCCGACTTGGCATTTTCCTTATGTCGCGTGGTCTCGTTCAAAATCAGAATATTCCTTTAGCACAATGAGACTCAGCGATTTCTTTTATGTCGGGTAGTCGCGGGATAATTATGTTATAAAGCATTGTAAAGAAGGGACCCACTGCTTAGTCGGGTGATCACGGGAGATTTTTAATAGTTATGAAAATGTCTTTAGAATTCATGATTACCTTTTGTAACTTTATCGCCAAATGAGTCAAAGTTAACAGTTAAGCGAAGCCTTCAGTCGCGAGGTCTCGAAATAGAACAGTGGTTAAGGGATTTTGACTTAGACTTTGCGACTGACCGTCTGTGGTTTACACTAATTCTTTGTCGGGTTTTCGCCAGAACAAGATAATGTTTCAGTTTTTCATTATGTAACAGGTGAACGAATGGTTGTATGACATGTGTCACAAGGTGGGTGGACGTTAAAAGATTATCGCATGGTCGCCAGAAGGAGGAAAGGGACTCAGCGACAACAAGACTAAGTACTTTCCCTTCAGTTGTAGTGTCTGAGAAAGATTTAAGGGTATGCACGAGCATATAGTGATTAAGCGACGGTCGTGGGATGAAGGAATAAGAGGATCTGATGGTGGTTGTGAAGTCTGAGAAGAAAAGTGCCCCAGGAGAAAATACCTCCCGACTTGGTGATTAAGGTATGTCACGCAGTCGTCAAAAGTGGAAAAAGGGTGCATCTAACTTGTTAGGGTGAAGTTGAACATTCAGGACTTGATTCCATGATCGGGAAACTAAGTGTGGTCGCATAGTCTTGAAATAAAAATTAAACACTCAGCGACAGGAAAATAACCGTAAAGGTTAAGCAAGATAGTTAGTCGCAAGGTCTCTGAAAGAATTATGAGTTAGTCTTAACTCTGCGCAACTATAATTTTAGTTGGGTCGCATGATCACCAGATCGTGACTCAGGTCAGCCAAAGGTAAGAAAGTGCATTTTCACCATGTCTGGAGATAAACCATGGGTTAATAACAAAGGCCCATGACAAAGAGACTTAATACAGTCGCGTAGTCGCCTGATCACAAAATCTAAAAGCGGCGACAGTTTTTTCGATGTGACAGTGTAAATCGCTTGACAACCAATCACAAGCTTGTATTTTGATCACTGTGCAAAAAGGGTAGCTGAGATGTAAGACACATAACAAATCACAGCGTGACATGTCAACCCTTTTGAATGCAGTTGGATTGCTCTGAGGATTCACTTTCAAAAATTTGATTTCCTGTCAAGCTCATAAACTACGGCTAGGTTTTTTCAAGTTCACAGCATGTCGAATTAATGACAGAACTGATGTTTCTGAATTATGAGCTGTGTACTCTGAATGATGGCTATAAGGAGTTGATAATGCATTCATTCTCATTCACTGTGCTTTCAGTTTGCAGAGCCCAAGTTGCTAAGTTTTCAGAAAAAGAAATATTCTGCTCAGCTTGCTGTGTTTCCAAAGTTCACCAAAGAGTTCTAAATTTCAGGAAATTGTACTCAGAATAGTCAGTTGATTTCAGAAATAGATTTGTTTCAATATCGGTTAGGAAAAAGAGATTTAGGTTGTTGAAAATATGAGCGGATCTATGAGTGTTGCTTCAACAAGTGGAGGAAGTGAAGAGGAACAGAAAGGAAAGGCAAGTTTCTCTAATGAGTTTCTCCATCTTCTACCTGGTTCAACGTAGAATAAGAAGGCTAATGCAAGTGTCCTCTTGGATGAGTACAAATATATTCGAGATGCTGTGACTCTAGGGACAATAGGTTTCTCCCTTTTCAATTATTTCTATAAAAATTCTGATAAGCCCATCCCAGTATCAAACCCTTAGACATGTGGTTTAGCTAGATTGCTTGTTCCTGATGTCTTCCTTGATGTAGACCTATTTTTAGACCTAGCCAATCACTATGATGTCCTGACAAAGACCATCAAAAGGG
>MU225802.1:3510885-3534304 GCA_018584345.1 Thuja plicata | reverse complement strand
AAACTATACTTTTAAAGAACCTATTTGATCTTCTGACTTAGGAAATGGAATGATATGATCCTAATAACTTATAAGACCCTCTCAAACACCTTTTTCTACCCTATGCAACCCTAAGATCCTATCCCATGGATCAATTACAATTTTCAACATTGCAATCCATCAAGGCATCATACAAAATTATGACTTTTTATGCTTTCAAAGGCCATGATGGGTTGAAGGATTGCCCAATTAATCTCAGGAGATGCTCCATGTCCAATGGAATGCCCTGGATCTCCAAGATACCTGTGATTAGCATATGATGCTCCTGCATCACTAGGGGTTAATGTCCCCTTCCTATGTGGTGCAAAGTGTTCATTATCAGTTAACAAAAGTTGCCAAATAAATTCCATTGCAGTAACTCTTTATGGTACATGATATGGTAGGACATAGGGAGGATGTGAGCATCCATACACTCTAATCATAGTGAAATTCTCCTCTAAATAAAAATCTCCCCAATTGTGGTCACCTTCCCACTTGTCAACATACTCACATGGTCTCAGCAGTTGTAACACCTTCACCAGAAGTCTAGTTTTGTTGACAACCAAGCTCTGCATCAAAGGGTAAACAATCCAGTTCTCAAATCTGCAGAAATCACAGTCCTTGGCAGTGAAGCTCCATATCTTAATCCAAAATTGGATAGGATCAAGCCAGTCATAATAAATTATTTGGGGGTTTAAGTTGTTCACATCACGGATGCCATAATTAAAATGCAATAAAATATGCTTTAGAATAGAATAGTATAAGAATTTGGGCTCTTTATCCTTTTTCTGTATGGCCACAAACCCTTCATGCTTCCTATCAATGATATATTGAATGTAGTCATAGGTGGTGCTGGAATGCACATCTTAGAGATCTAAACCATCATCAAAATTCCAGCATTTATCTTCTTAGCTCCTCCATCCCTACCCAACACCTTACATAAAGCATATGCAATGTATTTGATATAAAAATGTAAATCCTTGAAAAAATAAGGTGCAGTTCCTGGTAAAGGGACAATATGGTTTTTGACCTCTCTAAAGATATGTTTTTGTAATTGATTCCTAGCAATACTAGACTGTAACCTATATCTTTCCTCTTGCTTTGTGAGGTTATTCTGAGTAGACATGGTACTATAAAATCTGAAGGCTTGCATAAAATAATTCCTATTCAAAATTAATAATGCAGTACCATCATTCTTTTTAATTGTCTTTGATAAGGGGTCATAGTGGTTTTCTAGACCTAGAAACAAGTCTACATCTATCAAAACATCAGGAACTAGTAACCTAGCCAAACCACTGGTCCAAGGGTTAGATACTGGTATGGCCTTATCAGCATTCTTATAAAAGTAATTGTAAAGAGAAAAACTTGTAGACCTTGGTGTCTAGGCATCTCTGATATTTTAGTACTCATCTTTCAATATGTTGGCATTTTCCCTCTTGTTTTGTGTAGATCCAAGTAATGGCTTCAAAAACTCATCAGAGAAGTTCCTCTTTCCCTTAGCATCTTCATCCACATCATCACTCTTCCCACTATTAGATGCTACACTAACTACTTTACTCATCTTGTTTTTTTTTCCACTTCCTCTTTACCGATATTGGAACAAATATTCTCCTAGAACACCTTACCTTTCTCTATGCACTGAAGAATAATTCAAGAATTCTAAAAAATGAATAATCACCTTGAAATTGATAAAACTTTAATGAATTAAAAATTCTTCCTTTTTAGACATAGAAAACCTAGAAAACTTCCCACTCTGAAATTCTGGATGCATGATGAAAGAAAATAAACCTAAGATCATCCCTTTATTGTAATTTTACAAAGTACTCAGCTCATTATTGAGGAATTAATCACTTCTGCCTTCAAGTTTACATACTATGGTATTAATTGAATTCCTAGCCTAAGCCCATGAATGCGACAGGAAATCAAATTCAAATGAGTACATTTTTAGAAAAACCCTTATAAAAATCAAACAGAATCACATTTTGACATGATTGGCTCATTATCAGACATCTCAACTACCTTTTTCATATAGTCATTAATCTTCTACATTTCTATTGGATGAAAAATCTCCATATTGTCATGTCAGCAACTTCCATTTATTTTTTTCTTGTCATAACTATCACTCTTCATATTTGGCGACCTAGAGACTACACATTGTCTCCTTGTCACTGATCAAATATCTTAACTCTAATTTCTTTTGTAGATCTGGCAACTGCATGATTCTCTTTACCTTGGCTTAACTGTGGTTTACTCCTAGTGATCACGCGACTAAAAGAATCCATGTTTCTGGAAGAACATCCTAACTCTAAGTTTGTTTGGAGACCCCACGACTATGGTTACTTTTCCATTTGTTAAGCTCTGATCGCTAAGTCTCTAAATGCTCCTTTTTTTTTATGAGACCTCGTGACAAACCTTAGTTGCTTAATCACTGAATAAAACTACTCTTTAATATTTCCTTTGGAGACTTAGCGACAACGCCTATGAAACTTTATTTTATCATTTTAAAATTCAATCTGGAGACTATGCGACTAAAGCTTAATCTCATTGTCACGAGAACATTCTTACTTTGTGAAAATTTTATAGAGACTCAGTGAATACTATTGATCTTATCTTATTCTGCATCTGATGGCTCTGTTAAATCCCTAAATACATTCTTGAAACCCTAAAATATTTGGAGACTAGGCGACCATAGCAAAATACATACCTTTACATCTTTTAGTCTCTTAATCACCAGATAATACTTTTCCATTTGGAGACCACGTGACTGATTCTTTTTTCTTTATTCATTTTGGACATGTGTCTCATTGTTACTTATTTGTCTCTAAGTCACTGAAAGGATGCTGACTTATCAAATTTGACCAGCGACCACCCGACCATCATATATTTCATTTTAATCTGCAGTTTGTCACCAAGTCTATAAAATTTTTTCTTAACTCACCTTTTATTTGGAGACATGGCAACTGAAGCCTTTTAACTCATCATTAACTATGTTCTGATTTGGAGACTCCGCGACTGAAGGAATTTATAAGTCTCATGATAATTTACTGATTGTAGGATATATTGCACCACACAGTGACTTAACCTTTTGTCCACATGTCGCTAGGTCATAATTTCTCCATTGGGAGACTTTGCGACAAAGGCTTATTGCTAAGTCTCATGTCTTATAAGGTATATTCTTTTCTTTTCAGAGACATCTTGACTAAAGTGAATTTCTAAGTCTCCTTATAAAATGGAATATTCATTTAGCATTAGGAGACTGGGTGACTAATCTTAAAAAGCATGTGACTTATTACATGACTTAGGCTTCCAAAAGGTAACTCAAAAATATAAACTTGATTAACATATATAGGGTTTTTTAAAATTTTTGCATATAATGAAACCTAAGATAGGGTTTTTCACCATTTCTCTAGATTTTGAACTAAAAATGTGGAACTTTCTCAGGGACTTTGTAACTTTGGACACATTTTCAGAATTTGTACACTTCTCAGTCACGAAGATATCAAAAAATTTTAGGGTGAACACCAGAACTGGGAATACAACCAACAGGATAGTTAAAGAAGGAGAAGCATATGATTTCACCTGATGGTATGGAGTAGTGCTCATGGCTAAGGAAATTTTTGGGAATTTCATAGAGGAATCTTCTCAATTGAATGGAATGGCTGAGAACATCAAGCAAGAAATCTCCAACACTGTCGCATCACTAGTATCAAAAAGGTTGTATGAAAAGGAGACAACTATAGACAACCTACAGAGTAAATTGGGGGAATTCTTCAGATTGAAATTATTCACTAGGGATGATTTTGAGAAATTTTCCACCTTCTCAAATGATATGCACACTGCTCAGGATTTTTTGCCAGAATAGGAGGACAACTTGAAGAAAGCCGAATGAGCTATGGTAGCTTTGGAATTCAGGTAGGAATCAACATCAAGTGTTAGTATAGATGAGTTAGAAGTAGTATTGGGAAGATTCCAGGCATTCAGGCAGAGCAGTGAAAATTAGATTCTATAGTGGAGATGCATTTAATGCATAGAGGGAACGCTTAGTGGTTATTTAGTGCACCCCACTCTCCTTTTGAGCATGCATGCATAATGGGTACTTATTTCCATCTATGGTAGTGGATTCCTTTTGCATTAAGGTAGATTCCTTATTCTTTTCCCTAACCCTAATTAGGGCTGAGGTGGCATGATCTAGGCCATCGATTATTGTTTGATCCGGGCCACTCATTGTATTCGAGGACCTATATATAGGCCTCACTTTTCATTTGTAAGGAGCGGAGTTTTGAGATTGTTGCTAGACCTACTAAGACAATAAAGTTTTCATTGTTGGTTTCATGGTGAATACTTGATGTGTTTTAGTGCTTTCTTGGTTTCATAATTCCCTCATTTAGTTTAGATTAGTTGAATAATGTTAGATGAAGTGTTATGATTGTAATAATAAATATGATGGTGTTTTGATGAGTTGCTTTCGTTCTTACTTTTGACATTTTACTGATTGTAAATCATTGTGCAAAGTTAGCCTGAGCCTTATTCATGCATATGCTTAACTTTTTTTATTCACGTACATTATTTTTCATGATGGTGTATGTGGTGGTATGAAAATCTTTTACATAAACCTTGAAGATTGCACTAGTTCTCATGTAGTTGTAGTATAACTTGGCAAAGCGAAACCTGGTTATTGGGAATTTATCCACTGAAGTATTGACTATTTCTATCATTTCCCTTAGGAGTAGATTAAAAATTCTGAACCCTACTTCCTTTTTCTTTCCGCATATTCTAAAAATTCCCAAAAAGTGTTTCATTGCAAATCTTTCAAGACTAAAAACATAAGGCCCCTTGTGATATTCAGCAAATCACATTTACCACCAAGCTTATCCATAGTCAAGATCTAACACAAAAGGAACCTTGGAGTGACCTATATGATCTTCTCGCAATCTTAGAATATACGAAACTTTGATCAAGAGAGGATAAGATACCTCGGTGTTTTGTTCTGCTGTTTGGTGGGTCATAAAATGCACATCAACAAAAACTAGCACTAGAAGGTGGGCCTGCACATTAGTGTTAAAAGAATGTGCATCATGAATCAAGATATTATAACCACATAGTGACGTCATATCCTTTAGCCAAATCTCAAATTCAAAGAAGAAGAGAAAGCTCAAAAGATTGAAGAAGCTATTTATTGTGTTCCCAGCACCCATTAGAAGGAATTAAGGAGATTTCACATATTGGAGCGTATTAACTCATTTTTGCTCGAGGTACATCAGATAATTTTAAGATCCACTTTGGGAGAAAAATAATTAAAATAATTAAATTTTGATCCAAAGCCCAGGTAGGGAAAGAAAGAAGAATCTACAAGACAAAAATCACCAAGTGTAAACGATCTCACAAGGTTATTTCAAACTCAACCTCCATAGTGATGAGTGCAAGAAACTGATCAAGTGCAACAAGGATTAAATCAAGAAGGAGATATGTAAATTTAGAAAATAATAGTTCAGATACCCATACAAGTAGTTGCTCCTACAGCTGTTCAACAACAAGTTCCAGCAATGGCACAACAACCACGATGTCCTCAAAATGCATCACCTCTCACGACATTTTTTTCTTATCATAATATGCCAAAGAATCCAGTGCATTTCTATTCTAAGTTCTTTGTTAATGACATCAACTGCACTGCTGATGAGCATATTAAGATTTTTGAAGATGCCCTTCAAAATAGAAATGTTCAAGAAGAGGATGTTGCTTGTAGGCTATTTCCCTACTCACTGGGGGAGGAAAATTTTTACTGGTACATCAATCTACCTCTGAATTCAATCTCAACTGGGCAAGAATTGAAGGATTCTTTCCTCGGGAAATTTAGATTTCTAATCACTCTCGTAGAGTTGCATAGGTAATTCATTGAGATAAGAAGGTAGGAACGCGAGTCAATTTGTGCCTTTAACAATAGGTTCTAGAGGGCCTATTCAAGATTACGCGATCCCTATTGCATGGGTGAAGATGCAGCACAACCTATTTATTATGCAGCTCTAGACTGCTTCACCTCCATGTTTGTCCAGAAGACTCATCCACCTCTAGCTAATTTGATTCAAGCTTACACAGAGGCTGAGAGAGTAAGTTTACAATCACTAGAAACTACTATTGGAGTGCCAAATTTCTTTGGGAATCCTAATGCTTTGAATCAAGCAATGATGAACCACACGCCTACTCTTAATCATGTTCTTGTTCCTTCCAATTAGTTAGTGCTGCCCCTAGGGACCCCTATGTCTCAAGCAATGCCAGCACAACCTGTGTATTTGCAGAACATGACAACTACGACAAGGACTGAGGAAGAAAGAGAAGAGATGAGGGATCTGATAGAGCAAGTAAAGAAATTGTCCACTGAGGTAACCTACCTCAGAAATCAAAATAATTAATTACAGAATCAACAAAGAAATCACCAATCACATCAAGGTAACAAAAGAGTATATCAAGGGAATCCTCCAGCTCACCAAGAGAATCCTCAAGGATATAATCAAGGATACCATGATAATCATTCAGGATATCAAAACAATAATCAAAATTATCTAGAGAACAATTCTAGGTATCGTAATAACAACCAAGGACACCAGAGAAGATCATGGAACACAAATCCAAATAATGGTGGTGTACCCTCTTTGTTAGACAATCCACCAGCTACTCAAAACTGACTGACAGATAAATTCTTCCTAGCAGAAGCAACATTGTTTGGATGGTGTCGATTGCATGAGACAAATAACCATTCCAAGTTACAATGCCAAGAGTTTCAGAGGGTTGCCAACATTTTCAAAGGAGAATTAAGAAACACTACTACACTTGAAAATCCTCCACCTATAGGGTATGAATTGGTCCCTTCGCCGAGGTATGACCAAGTGTTGGTCTTTGATGATTTCACATTTCCTCTGCTTGATGTGCAAGATTACATGCCAGTGCAGGATAATCAGAGATTTCCACCAGCATTAGCCAGTGGTCCTGTGGAGGCACCCATGTATCAAGTTCAACCAGGAAATCAACCTCCATATGCATCCCCGAATGAACCATTGCACAGGGATGGGTTTTCCTTCCCTCCATTATAAAACAGTGTCCTACTGGAGGAAGTGAGTGAAGTTCAGTCATTTCAATAGACTTCTGGAAATGCAGGTCTGAAAACATATCATAAGAATTATAGAAATCATGAACCCATGACAAAATTAACTCCTCCAAACAATTTTTCCATGCCTCTACATCCCAATCCGAGTAATGTATTGAGTCCTCTATAAGACTCACCAGAGTATCAACCATCGGCTAGTTCACAAGGTGAAAGAAGGCAATTGACAGCAACGAATGCTCCACAAAATGAAAGAAGACAACTCACTACACAATCTACTACTCATTATGGAGAAACAAGATAGAAAGAAACTCCTCCTAGGGAGGAATTAGAGAGGCTGAGCTCTTTTGTGCTAGAATAATTCAAGAAGATAAAAGTTAGTCTCCCATTATATGAATTGATGAAAATCCCAGAAGTTAGAGAAACCTTATTGGGAATTCTGAATTATGTTTCCCCTAGAAACATTTCCCAAGGTGTGTCACATCCACCTAGGACCAACCCTAGCAACCCTCAGTCTGGTTTTGCACAGAATACCAATGTTGTTGAAGATGTACAACCAAATGCATTTTATGTACACCAAATTCCTCCAAGCTTCATTAGAATGGTACAAAATTTTCCTGGTGACCAAAAGGTCATGTCAGATGGAGTCATATCACAAAGTGACCTTGTAGCTAAGGGAAAAGAGGTAAATGGAAATATAGATTCTCCAAAAGAACAAAGAAAAAATCAGAACAGAGATGATACTTTGCACAGTACGAAGAGTGAAGAATTTGATCCAAGAGAACAAAGCCTATAATTTTCTATCAAGGAAAAGAGGAGCCTACCCCATTCCTCGTGTCAATTCAAATATTTGGGAAAAATGTTACATAAATTCTTGATAGATTCTAGTGCATCTAGTAATGTAATGCCCCTAGAAATATGTAGAAAATTGGGATTGATCGCACTATAGACAGACAAGAAAGTGACGTAGCTAGATAAAATAAAGTGACGAAGCTAGATAAAACTGAAGTCCCAGTTGTGGGAGAATTGAATAACATTCATATGCAACTTGCTTCAAATCCAAGAATCCAAACCTACATTGATATATCCATTGTGGACATTCTGAAAGGATATGGTATTCTTTTAAGCAGAGATTGGGTAAGGAAGTTGAATGGATACATAGCTACTGACTTTTCTCATATGTGGCTACCTTGGAGAGGAATCCCAAATCATTAGAAAGTACACCTAGGATCTAACTGCTAATAACTGAATACGGTGGAGACAATGAGGTTTTATTCATGGAAACAACTTTGGGATCATATGTGCCTAAAACTAGAGAAATTTTGATGTTACAAGGTTATAATCAAGGCGGATGTCTAGATGTGATCCCCAAGTTCACTGAAGCTCCTGTCGATAATGATCCAAAGCCAACTTTGAATGATGGGATGTTTGAAAATCTTAAGAAATTTGTCATAAGGAGTGTGAAGCAAGAAGTTGAATTGGGCAAAGATACTTGCATTCAAAACCTGTTGTTACCCAATTGGTGCAGAATTCACAATGATTTCCACTTAGAAATTTCATGCACAATGTGTAAAGCTGCAGTTTCACAAGTGTTAAATATGGTTCCCCAAGTGTCAATGATTAGAAATGTTGACGAGATTGTCAATGTTGAAAATTCACCACATGTGACAGGGCCACAACAACAAGAAATTGGAGAAGATAAAAACCAAAGTTTCCAAGGAAACCATGATGAAGAGATAGATGAACCAGGATCTGAATCTTCCTACACACAAAATGATGATCAAGCATGGACACTATCATTTGATGGATCTAAGTCAAAGAAAGGAAATGGAGCAGGCATTGAGTTGGTCATTCTGAATGGAGAAACTTATTTAGCGGCACACAGATTACAATTCCCATGCACAAACAATGTCACTGAGTATGAATCATTAGTTATTGAATTGATACTTGCTATCCAAAAGGGTGCTAGGATCCTTCATGCTCGCAAAGACTTAGACATAGTGGTCAGACAAGTTCGAAAGCAATATGCATGCCATGAAAAAAGGTTGTGTCGCTACTGCAATAGAGTTTGGAATTTAATTGAAAGCTTTGATGCTTTCAACATTAAAAGGATAGGTAGAGAAAATAATCTGGTGGCAAAATCCCTGGCCCAATCAGCAAGTTCGTTGGAACCATTAGCCATGGAATGTGTAAATAAATTCATAGTTGAGCTAACATCAGTACCCTCAATCCCTGACAATGTTACAAATTCCCAAGTTTTTGAAGATGATAAGCATATCCTCAATTTTCTAACGAGTTCGAGGGTATTTGAAGCACAAGTCAGTATTTGAAGCACAAGTCATCGATGAAGGAGAACAACAACAAGCGCAGTTTGAAATCGATGAAATCATGAATATAAGGACAAACACCATTCCTAAGGGGATGATAGAATTGGAAATAATTCTTTATTCTGACAGACTAAGTGCCCTCAAGTACCAGACATTTGATGGAGCCAAATGCAAAAAGGTAAATATAGGAACAGAGGAAGATGTCAAAAATGTTTTTATTGGGAAAGTTTGTACTCGAAAAGAGAGAGAGGGCATCTTGAATTTGATGAAGGAATTTCCAGATGTAATTGCATGGGAATATGAAGATTAGAAGACATATGATACATCCCTCATCACACATACAATCCCACTCAATCTAGGTAGTAAACCATTCTGATAGAGGCAGAGGCCGATAAATCCAATGTTGGAACCATTGATCCAACAAGAGGTCAGGAAGCTACTTTCGGCAAGGATTATCTTTCTAGTTAGACAATCAACATGGGATTCCAACTTGGTTCCTATTAGAAAGAAAAATGGAGAAATAATATTATGCATGGATTTCCAAAATATTAATAGAGCTTCAGAGAAAGAAAATTATCTGGTGCCATCCTTAGATGAAGTAATACAAGTTGTGAATGGGTCTCAGATGATGTCATTTTTAGATGGCTATTCTGGATATAACCAAGTAATGGGGGATGGAGAAGATATATTGAAAACTGCATTTACCACAAAGTGGGGCACATTTTCTTATAGAAGAATGCCCTTCAGTTTGATCAATGCTAGAGCCACCTTCCAAAGGGCCATGGACTACACCTTCAAAGATCTAGTTGGGAAATTCATCATTGTATACATGGATGATCTCACTGTATTTTCCAGACATAGAGAAAATCACATAAATGATTTACAAAGAATTTTTCAAAGATGTAGAAGATATGGGATATCATTAAATCCAAAGAAATGCAGGTTCGCTGTCACCAAAGTAAAACTATTAGGTCATGTGATCTCTGAATGTGGAATCTCAATCAATCCTATGTGCATTGAAGTCATCTCCAAGATTGGCCTACCAGCTATCTAGAAAGAATTGAAGTCATTCTTTGGAAAAATCAACTTCGTTAGGAAGTTCAATACTAGATTTGCCCAGATAGTCAAACCACTAAATGATATGTTGAAAAAGGGAGCAAAAATATATTGGACATCAACATCAAAGAGAGAGTTCGAAGAAATCAAATAGGCTATTGTGGATTCTCCTATCTTGGTTAGCCCATATTACACCAAACCATTCTACACATATTCCTTTGCTTAAAAACACACATGTGAAGCTATCCTCACTCAAAGATCAGAAGAGAAATACAAGCATCCTATTGTATTCATGAGTTCCCCACTGAAGGATGCAGAATTGAGATACCCAAGAATTGAAAAACAAGCCTATGCTTTGGTGAAGGTGATAAAGAAATTTAGACATTACATTTTGAGAAGCAAAGTGTACGCAATAGTCCCTGATGCCACAGTAAAAACCTTGTTAATGTAGAATGAGGTAGGAGAAAGAAGAGGAAAATGGATGGCCATAATTCAGGAGTACGACATGGAAATACAACCAATGCAACTAGTGCACGGGAAAGCTTTGACACAAACAATCGCTGCGAATGGACCTAGATTGGTACAACAAGTATATGCGTTAGAAGAAGTATCTCTGGATGAATGGTATGATGACATTTTATACTACCTATTGAATCATAAGTCCCCTTCACACTTGAATCCAGTACAAAAGAGAGCATTACGAATGAAAATTCAACATTTTATGCTTTACAGAACTCTCTTGTATAGGAAGAATCATGATGGAATCTATCTGAGATGTGTCAATAGGGAAGAAGCAGGTCAAATTATTGAGAACTTCCACAGTAAGCATGGGACAAGTCATGGAAGAAGTTTGGCTACAGCCCATCAAATCTCAAGGGCAGGATATTATTGGCCCACATTATTCAAGGACGCCTATGAACATGTGAAAACCTATCACACATGTTAAGTAGCTGCTATGCGGGAAAGGAACCTTGCCATGCCATTACAACCTGTTATTGAAGTGAAACCTTTTGCTAAGTGGGGGCTAGACTTTATTGGTCCAATTAATCCACCTTCTTTAGGAAAACACAAGTATATCTTAACCGCTACGGATTATTGCACATGGTAGTCAAAGGCCCAAGTTCTTAAACAATGCACAAATGATGTGGTCATCAAGTTCCTTGAAGAGAACATCATCAATAGGTTTAGATTTCCACATGCCTTGGTGTGTGACAATGGTTCCAGGTTTACATCTTTGAAGTTTTCTAACTGGGCATTTAACTATGGGATAACATTAAAGTTTTCATCAAACTACTATCCACAAGGAAATGGATTGTCTGAATCAATGAATAAGAATTTGTTGAGCACCATCAAGAAGTTACTAGACAAGAATCTGAAGGATTGGCACACACAATTAAGATTCACCCTTTGGGTGGACTGAATCAGAATTAAGAGATTTATAGGGGCATCTCCCTATCAGTTGGTTTATGGGAAGGATCCAGTCTTCCCAATTTAGTTAAGAATCCTGACATTACAATTTATGAAAGAGTAAATGGAAGAAGAAGATAGAGTGCAGACACGTCTAACTCAATTAATGCATTTAGAAGAGAGAAGAGATCAAGCACTGGAAAAGTTTGCAAAGCATCAGGGAGTAGTCAAAAGATGGTTCAAAAGAATGGCTAAGGTTAAGGAGTTTCATATTTCAGATTTGGTTCTCCGTTGGGACAAGGCCCATGAGAAGAGAGGTGATCATGATAAGTTTGACAATTTGTGGAAGGGCCCTTATCAAATTTCTGAAATACTTGGAGATAATGCATTTAAGCTGAAGACTCTGACATGAGAGGAAGTCCCATTTCTTGTCAATGGACAATTCCTCAAGAATTATTTCCAGCCCTAGGATTCCTTCCAGAAGCCTTGTACATAGCTAGCCTAGGTTTCCCTTGTGTTCTTTGTTTTGGTTTCCTTGTTTTTTTTCTCTGTCTGCTTTTGTAGTTTAGGGGGGTTTTTGGTTTGTTTCCCTGTCATTTCTCTCCTATTGGTTTTCTTCCCTCTATGAGATTTTGGCTTTCCCGTAGTCTAGGTTATTTTTTCTGGGTTAGTTTAGGGTTTTTTTCCCCTGAGTTTTCTTGCTCAGGTGGTTTTGGTTTTCTTTCCCTTGTTTGCTAGTTTCCAGTTTTGGTTTTGCCAAGCAGCCTGAAGGTTTGGGTGTCCTCATTTGTGAGAAGGCGTTGTGTGTTTCCTAACTTCATCTGAGGGTCCCACTAATTCTTGTTTATTTCATTTCTTGAATAACTGTTTATGAAGATCCTCAGAAGCTGAGGTTGTCTATCTTATGTTTGTCATGGGGTTGAATGTGAACTTAACTTGAAAGGTTAATCATATATTGTGTCTTGACATTTGAACTCTGAGATTGTTATATCTCTTGCACCTGATCAATTTCTCTGAGACATTGAAGATTCTTTGAGAGAGGTTATGGCTTGTGAAAATCTTAAAATCTTGCTTTAGTGCCACTATAATTCCCTAACCCATAGTGAGCTTCACTGCTCATGAGCTAAGAAAAAGGAAAGAAATGCAATATCAAGAGGAAGAAAGAGAAAAGAAAAGAAAATTAAGGTAAAACATCAAATTATTGGCTTTGGGGATATGCAGACATCTCTACAGGTGTTCAAAAGAATAATTTACTAGAATTAGAGCGATCTCTATGGGATTATAGGGAAAACCTCGTTGGGGCTATGGATGCCTGACTGGAAGTGAGGCAATGTCCAAGATGCTTTTGGAGTCAAGAGGAATGTATAACTTGTCATGACTAATCTTGAAATTTATGAGTGGTCTTGTCGAGCAGGAATTAATGAATTTGCACACACATGGGGAATTACATACTGAAGGTGTCTTGATCTAATATATGGTTCTCCTCCCCTTTTGAGTTCATTTTATTTCTTCATGATGACGTAATATTGATTAACCAAGATTATGTGTTCAAATTAAATTTTCATCCATGAAATGTTTTCAACATTTTACCAGTGGAGTTGCCAGATGTTGTGACATTTTCACACCTCACCCATTTCTAATAGGGCCCTTTGTCTTTTGTCTGCTTCCCCTTTTTTGTTTTTGATGTGTCTCAGTGGCTCTTAGTATAGTCTCTTAAGTTCCTCATGTTTTGAGTGGTATTTTGTGGCTATATACCCTACAGTGTTGTTCCTCAAATAGAGAGATGCATAGTAGATGAATTTGAAGTCTTCTCTGGGATCTTTGAGAGAAAATTTTGGGATGACAATGTGTCGAGCACCATGCACCACTGGCTCTACAAGCAAGCATTGCCTCATTTGCTAATGGCAGACTTCCCACATCTCCATTCAATCTGTATTTTTGGTCATATGGCATTACCCACTACATATATATCTGCTAGAAGGTCCATCATCGTAACTCTCAAAGTCTCTCTCCTAACAATCAGTTCAAGACAAGAATCCACAGTAGAGAATGAATGAAATGAAGGAAAAGTTAGATAAACATGCTCGGAATGAAGTCCACCAAGCTAGCAAGAAGTCCCAAATCAAACTAAATCCAAGGAATTCCCTAATTTGCACTTGCGAGAACAGTCCAATGGAGGTTGACGAAAATCATGGTAATCTCTAACGACCTCCAAATTTGTCCCACACCTAGTTCAGAGTGTGTTTCAATGCAATTAGCAGAAAGTCAAACCAGTGAAAGAATCTACAAGGGGACCCAAATCCCACTCGCATGTAATGCGGAGCACATTTTTGTGAAAGTCATGGAGTGAGGGAGAATCCTCCACAAGAAGAAAATCTACTAGTGCTTCCAATCCCCACCCATGAAAAATGATGGAGCATGGAATCCACTTGGTCGTGGAATCCCCGCCAAGGAAAAAAATCCTCCAAAACTCTAAAATGTTGCTCGTGAAGTATGGAGTACAAGTCAACAGACTCTGAGGAATGGTCAATAAGGAAAGAATAATCCTTCACCAATGCAAAATCTAGCTGCCACAAAAGAAGGAGCGCAGTTTTGTGAAAGTCGGGGAAAGTTTTAAAATAGAAAAAATCCTCTACCACCCCTAGAATGACGCGAAATATAGGACAATAAAGATAGTCCATAATGAAGGACAATATGTTCTTGGATGCATACCCACTATATTCAAGTAATTCTAAAAGACTAAAACTCCCCTATGACACCACAAGTGCGCTCATACTTCTCTGAGACTTCATCAATTGCATGCACCAATAAGCGGCTGATGTGAAATTTTCACAGAATTCAAAAATTTTCAACTACAGGCGCCAAGGTAATGAAGATAGCAAATTATTCGAAGAGTAGATAACCATCACAAGAGATCCATACATAGGCAATACAAGGTACAGATGTATGGTTGGCAAGAAATGCTTCGAGAGAGTTTTGAAAAATCAAGTTCATCGTGGAGGAGTCTTTTTTTTTGAAATCTTAAAAATTTCCTCGAAATCGGTAAAAGTGAGAATTCCAACATTTGAAAAAATCCAAAACTTGGAATTTTTTTGAGAATTCCCTGAAGTCGGAAATTTTCAAAGAGTTAAAAATGAAATCTTGGAAATTTTGTTGGAAAATCCAAAATTGTGAAATTTGGAAGATTGAAAAATCTTGAAAAAATGGAAATTCTCGGAAAAGTTGAAAACTTATAAAATTTCCAAAATCTCAAAATCTCGGACAAATTTGGAAAAACTCAAAAAATATTTCAAAATTTGAAAACTCTGAAATACTCAAAATTTGGAAAAAGATGAAAATTTGAAATCTCAGAATCTTGAAAAATTCCAAAAATTCTTGGAAATCTGAAAAAATCTTGAAAAATTCTGGAATTTCAGAAAAATGGAGAAATCCGGAAAATCTTGAAAATTCCAAACTCATAAAAAATCCAAAACATGAATTTGGAAAAAATTGAAAAATCCAAAATTTTGGAGAATTTCGTAAAAATAGAAAACTTCAAAAAAATGGAAGTCTTGGAGAATTCTGAAATTTTAGAAAAGGGGAGAAATTCATAAAATCTTGAAAAATATGAAATCATGGAAAAGTTGAAAATTCTGGAAAATGACAAAACTTGGAAACATGGTTAAAATTGAAAAATCCAAGTAAATTGGAAATTTCAAAAAAAAAACTCAAGATTTCAGAAAATAAGAAATTGGAAATAAAAGGAGTTTTTTTAAATTTAAATGCAATATTAATTAAATATTAAATTCTTATTTAATATTTAATTAAAAAAAAACCTTAAAAAATAAAAAAGTGATAAAGATGAGAAATTATTAATTAAATATTGATTTTTATCTATATTTAATTATAAATTGAAACAGCGACGATAAATATAAAATTGGAGAGATTAAAAGTGGAATTAAATCACTTTTTTTGAATTGATTTTAAAAGATTAAATATTTAAATTTATTCTTTTTCAATATTTAAAATATAAAAAAAACAAAAGATGGATAAAATGGAAACTTCATCATGAAGTAAAGCGCTCATATTGGAATTTAAAAAAAAAAGAAAAAGAAAAGTAGAGACAAATGGCACTTATGGGAAGAATCTTCACCTAAATTAGCGGTTTCCTAAAATTACCTCCCGGTTTTTAAAGCATCTTTTCATGGTTTTAGTCTATAATTGAAGACTCTCTCATTTTGTCATCACCCAAAGTTCGAGAAAACAGGTTGATGAGAGATTTTCAGGAATCAAGAGGATTCGAGTAAAGTTTTTCTCGAATTTTGAACAAGATCCTTGAGGAGCAAGAAAATTTACAAGCAGGAGGAAATACATTATTTTTGAAAGGCGTGAAGAATTCAAGATTAAAAGTTTCAGAGGAATTTTTTAGTAAGTTGGTGGAGAAACGTGATTTCGTGGAGAAGAGAGAAATTTGACTTTTGAAAGAAAAGATGAAGAATTTGTCAGATTTATAGAATTTCCTCCTTAATAATTTGGTCTTCTTTTTTCATTCTCCTACACAATTCTTATGTTTGTTTTTATTTTTGTTTTGCAGGAATAACAAAGCCAAGAGGAACGAGCATGATGAGGAAGCAGTTGATAAAGAACGAACAAAGGAGTTTTTTCCCAGAATCCAAGATTGTTTCGAAGTGGGAAGAGATTGGAGACACTAGCCTCAGAGGCCTAGACATGACAGAGTTTCACAGAAGGATGTTTGGGTATAAAGATCATCAACTGACCAATTTAGCCACCCGAATTGTGAACAGTGGAATTGTGGGTGTAGCTGGCTTTGCTCTAGATTTTTAACATTCTGAGCTAATCATGGACTATGCTAGGCACTTCAATTTAGGAGATAGAATGATTAAATATTCCGATGGAAACATCATTGTGGACCTTTCTCCACCCACAATCACGGAGACATTCGGAATCCCTTCTTCATTGAAATTGGTATTGAAGACGAAGGAGCAGGCACATAGAGTTTTTTCTGTAAGAATTAAATACTGTGAAAATATCATAAATGATAATTAGTTGAGAAAGAATAGATCCCATCATTCAATATTTCCAAAGGAGTTGGTTTGGTTGGATTTCCATAGGGAATACAACAACTTGATCATGATGCTGAGTAGAATCTTTGGCATGCCACACTCCTATCTGTTTGAGTCATGGATGTCTTACTTTGTCGAGCAAGTAGTTGAAGAGAACAATCACATGGAATAGGCTAGAATGATCAGTGACAACCTTAGTGAATAGTTGGCAAACCTGGAGCAATCACAAAAGTTTTATATGAGTTCCTATGTCATATACATGTTGGCATGGAATACGAGATTTGATGGATTGCGGTGTAAGGGAGCAATCAGAAGTGGCACTTCACGGCTGAAATTTTATGAGTGTTACCCTCAATTGCATTTTCAGGCCATAGATGATTATGTTCAGGTCAATGATGCCTTTGCAATTCAAATCATGAGGAATTTGTAGAAGAAGTTACACATGAGATTGTCTGAAGGGGCAATGAAGCTAGTGGAGGAATATAGAGCCTGGTTTATCCAGTTTCCCACTTTCTCCTATATCAAAGTGCAAGGATTTTTGGCACAACCATACAAGCTTCCAAGATATCCTACTGACAAGATGGTTATGTTGGAGCTTACTCGGCAATTGACAGTGTACAACAAGATTCAGAAAGGAAAGAAGTTGGGATTGGATTTCCCAATTTCCATAGGAGAAGATAAAGCTGAAATATGCCCATGTCTAAAGGTGGCTGAGAGATCCCAAGATGAGTTACACTTCTTCCATCTACCATTCTACTTAGGAAGACCGGATTTTGATACCTATAACAAAATCAAGTCGACGGAAGGAGCAAGGTATCAAGATAGGAAGTACCTTGAAGATTTTTGGGCTAATGCTACAGATGAAAATGAGATTAGGAAAAGGATGCGCTCTAGACTGCCCCTAAACATCATCAGAACTCACAAAATCTTTCACGTGCCTGATCAAATGAAGGAAGATCCAAATGTGCTTCAGAAAGGGTATAATCCAGAAAAAAGAAAGGGTTACTCATCCCTATGAATGGCAAAGAAAGGAGATTTTAGATCTTGATGTTTTGGAAAAACCAATCCTAGACTTCACAAGGTGGTGGATTGAGCGACAACTTAGTAGAATGAGTGTACCAAAGGAGGACAGGAAATATGAGTTATTAGGGCATCAACCACTATGGGAAAAATGACCAAGGAAAACTTTAGGAGAAAGGACTGAAGAAGGAGAAATTATTTCAAGGAGTGCAGAGCACAGAAAAGAAAAAAAGTATTGCTCAGGAAACACACACAAAGAGGAGGTTGGATGTCCATATTGAAGAGCCAGAATAGAAGAAACCAAGATTTGAGGAAATACCATCCTCACCTAGCCGGACTCCAAGTGTACAGGAGATAGGCACCTTTTCTAGACAAGAAGTAGAAGCATGTAGGGGGAGAGTTGAGCAAGGAGAGAAACATGTGATGAGGTCAGCTCAGGACAAATTGAGCATTAATTCCAATGAGGGGCTTGCACCAGCAAAAATTAGGGAACAAGATGTTACCATTGAGGAAATTCTTGGTGTTTTCTTTGGAAGGATAATAGAGGAAGAGATTCCCATAGCCAAAGGTGAGATTCCCATGATAGAGACACCAACCCTAGAGGTGATGACAGAAAGTCCTAAAGCTGAGGAAATTGACACAAGAGTGGTACAGGGATAGAAGTAGATGGTAGTTTAGAAGGATCAAGGAGCTTCCATTCTAGAATGAGTGAGGCAGAGGCTCCAAAGAAGTCAAGAAAAGGATGTTGACCCAGCTTTCAAATTGTAAGAAATTATGAGTAGGGTCAACCAGTCACATGAGAAAGGAAAAGCTAAGAGGTTTGCGAAGATTTTCAGAGATGAGTATGGGTCTAGAACCCTTCAGCTTGCAACACCAGCCATGGAAAAAACAAAGGATCAAATCACTCCAGATAAATATAATGTGGCCGAGTTTGACTTAGGTCATTCCTCCTGAGAGTAGGTATTGGAGGAACTTAATGATTCTACACAGGTGGTCAAAAACAAGATGAGGAGATTAGAAGAAAAGTATCAAAGGAAGAAAGGAGAGATTAGAGCATTATGCGACTACATAAAAAGTCTACCTCATCTAGTAAGGGAAGAAGGTCAATCTTTGGTCCCTCCGCCGGTTGTTCCAACTGAGGTGGTAGAGAGTTGTTAGAATTAATCTTTCCTTGCTTGTTATATTTACTAGGATAAACCAAGGTATCCTTTATATTATTCTTGTAATCTTAGATATTCCTCCTTATGAGGAATCCTACACTTCTCTCACACACTAGTGAAGTGTGGCATACACAGAATTGGGAGTTACAATGTAACTCCTTTCTCACATCTCTATTAAAGAGATGGTTCTCCTTCTCTTTCCATTCTCATTTTCATTCTCTCACATGAGATACTTCTTCTTCTTGATTATTTTCTATGAGCTCTCTCTCTCTCTCTCTCTCATTTTTAGGCATTTGTTGCCACTTTCATTAATATCATGAGATTTTTTTATGCTTTTCCCCCTTCAAAATATTGTTTCATTGTTTCATTGTACTTGTGAATGCTCCTAGTTTTTGTGATTATTCATGGTAACACTTCTTTTCCTTGCTCATTGATTAAACAATTTCCTAACTCAATATTTTGTTATTATTATTTTAACATGGTATCAAAGCAGGTTGGTTTAATCATGTTTTGAGTGTGTAGGTGAAGGAACTACCATATCTTGGAGCAC
This sequence comes from Thuja plicata, assembly GCA_018584345.1. NCBI lineage: Eukaryota > Viridiplantae > Streptophyta > Pinopsida > Cupressales > Cupressaceae > Thuja > Thuja plicata. The sequence goes on along the minus strand of MU225802.1, from coordinate 3,514,607 downwards.
TCCAATTTCGGAGACTCTTGAGAGATTTTTTGCTAGTATATTTTTTTACTAATCTAATTAAGTGAAAAAAATTGAATTTTTTTTTAGGTTTGGCTAGTTTACTGCCAAACCTGATTTTATCTAACTGGTTACCTTTTTATTAACGTATATAATACAATTTTTTATTATCAAAATCTCAGTACTTTTGATAAAAAAAAACAAAAAAACAAATTTAAATCTTAATTTCTCATATTATTCTTTTTATTTATATTATTAAATCTAGTTTTTTAATATTATAATTTAATGTTTAAAAGTTTATTCCTTTTTCTAATATTGGTTCATGCATAGAATATTATTTTTTAAAATATTGCAATGATTTGTTTCTAATTTCATAACCTTGGCATGCATTTTTTTCAGTTTCAATTATTACTGCTTCTACCTATAATTACTATTTTTAAGTTGTCATTTTTTTCTTTTCCGCAGTGCATGCATTTTTTTCAGGCAATATTTGTGTTGAACAGTAGCATACTCCTTTTCACTTTTTCATAGCTTTATCATTGTTGTGAGTTCAAAGTTTCCTTCTACAGATTTAAATACTTCACAGTTGTATTTCTCCAATCTGAGTGAAGATCTCGTATTTCTCCTGGAAGTTTGAAGAGTTCTTGATATTTGAAGACTTTACTGCTAAAAATATTGGATTGAAGGCATTTACTTAACTACAAAAGTCTGATGTGGCGCTACCCATTCACAATTCTTAGTGTGCATTTTCTCTTTTGGCAGAGTTGCATCAGCCTTTTTTTGTCGATTATTAGCTATTTGTGGGTTTTTTCCATTATTTGCATACCTTCAAGCTTTGTGGGTCTTGAGTTTTTTTTTTCTGCAGGTCGATTGTGTGTGACCACTGCACAGGGTGCTAAGACAAGGATCTTTCAAATTCAGTGATCATTGTGCGTGTTTGTGCATGGGATTGTGCGTGACACTGCCTTATTCACCCCACCCTCCACCACTGCATCTTTCATCTTAACCATATCCACCCCTTGCAGCTATTTTCCCGCACTTCTAAACTTTATCTTTTTTCCAACTATTTTACCCATGCGACCCATCATATTCACCCCACTTCCACCACCACTACCTTTTTCACCCCTTCTCCGACCACCTTCCTTCCTTGCTGCGACCCAACCGGTTAAGCACACTTACTCCTTCGTTTTCTCATGCAACTCTGCTCTGTCGTTTGAGACTATTTTACCTTCTATCATTGAGACTCTCATTCGCTAAGGGGCCGTTAAAATTCTCATGCAAAGATTCAATCCCGATTTCTTGTGTGGGTTATAAGCCTGCTGCTGAAATTTGGCAACAAGACTACCTATAACTATCTGCTGCAGTATCAAATCATAGGCGTGGAGGAACAACAATTCATGCATTGGGAGGAAAGGAATATTGCTGCCTGTGGTGAGTGTGGAACCCTTCTTCCATAGGCGTTGGCCTCTCCAAACCTGCGAGAGCACTTTAGCGTGGTCACCATCTAGTTTAATATTTTTTCGGTTCATTATTTAGTTTATTAAATGGTATAAATTTAGTTTAATCTTTAGTTTTTTTTAATATAGATTTAGTTTAATCTCTAGTTTTTTTTAAATAGATTTAGTTTTAAACCTTATACTTTTAAATAGATTTAGTTTAATCCTATAGATTTAGCTAATCTTGTAATTTTTTTAGATATAGTTTTAATCTTATAGTTTGTTTAAAAATAGATTCATTTTCAATAGTTTTAATTTAATATTATAGTTTAATCTCATTTTTTTCGTTCTTTTCGTTCATGGGTTCAGTTTAGTTTGTTAGATTGTTTTTTAGTTCTCTTCTTTAATTAGTTTTAAATTAGCTTTTATTCCTTATAGTTGTAAGTTTTTTGTTATCTGCTTATCGTGTTCTCTAACTCGTCCATTTTTTTTGCAGGGTTTGTTTTTTTTAACTCTATTTTTTCATTTTAGTCATTTTTAACACATGCACAATAAAAATTAGATCCATTTCTTTTTTATCTCAATTATCATTTAAGTTTTTTTTAGATTCTATTTGTTTCTAACGTTTCTCTGTAGGTTCAAAGTTTTTTTCTGTTCTGCATGTAATAGATATAGTTTTCCTTCTCTTTCCTGTACAAGTTCTCGTTGTTATCCGTTAATTCATAATAGATTAACCGAGATCTGTTAGATTTTAGTGCTTTTAGTTGCAGTTTTTCTCTGGTGATTTCTTTTTTCCTTGCATGCCCCTTTGGCGTAAGCTATTATAGCTTTCTGCTAGTGCATGCAAGTGCATTTAGTTTTTTTTTAGTTCTTTTCTATTTTCTGTTAAGGATTCTCTATTTTTTCCCTAGTTTAGATCTTCATATTTCATCATGACTACCCTGATGCCAGAAATCAAGTTAACTAGTACAAATTATCATGCATGGAAAAAACACATGACCATCTTTAGATTCTTCCATATTTTAAATATTGCTACTGATGTTACTTTAAAACCAACAGCCTCTGCTCCTCAAGCTGACCACACTAATTGGCAGAATAAAAATGAGGAAGCACTTGGTTTAATCAGGATCTCCTTAAGTCATGAATTGTATGTCTTAATTTCTACCTATACAGAAGCCCATCAGGCTTGGGACATCCTGAAAAATACCTATGACAGTGTAGATGAGACTCGAAAAATCTAGCTTCAAGACCAACTTCAAGACCTCAGGTATACTGACTTCAACTCTGTTGATGATTTCTTGCTCAAGTTTGATTCCATTAGAGTTTTATTAACTGGTTTACAAGTTCCTCTTTCTAATTTAAGGATAATCCACATAACTATTCGCAAATGTTTGCCTAGACAGTTTCAATAATTTATTACAAATATTTACTCTCAGTTAGCTATTCCTTCTTTAGAAACTCAATTAACTTATGTCATTTTTCAAAATATGTTACGTCAAGAGGAAGCTAAATTGATTCAATTTGGTATAATTAAAACTCATGAACATGCTTATGTCTCTAAAAGTCAAAATAACAATAGATCATCTAACAGTAATCAAAATAACCAAAATCATCAAAGATCTAACAATACTAACAATTCAAATAATAACTCAGGCCAAAAATTTAATGATTATTACAATTATAGGCCTTCAAATAAATATCATAATAAGAATCATTCAAATAGGCCACATTGCACCTATTGCAGTAAAGATGGTCACTTAGTACATAACTATTTTAAGAAACAAAAAGATGATCAACATTATTCTCAAAGTTACTCAAATGAAAAATCTAATGGGAATCAATCTTGTTCTGCTTTTACTGTCTGTTTTAATGGTTCTAAACCTATTGAATTGCTTATTGATAGTGGTGCATCTCAACATGTTACTTCTCATAAGGAAGTCTTTGATTCTTTGAAACCTGATTCTATGAATATTCTTGTTTCTTTAGCTGATAACCATTGTTGTCCAGTTGAAGGAACTGGTAATGTTTCTGTTCCAAATGGTAAATTACATGATGTACTTTATGTTCCTGATTTGAAAGCTAACCTTCTTTCTGTTCCACAATTATGTCAATATTATAAGGTTGAGTTTCATAAAAATATTTTCCATATCATTGATCCCAATACTGATCAGATAGTTTCTAATGCTAAATTGGATGATGATAATCTCTTTAAATTTTATCAATTTGCATCTCCTAGATATTCTTTACTCACTACTGTTGATTTTCACATTTGGCATGAAAGGCTAGGAC
>MU225802.1:3470131-3510609 GCA_018584345.1 Thuja plicata | reverse complement strand
GAAGCATAGAACAATAGTAGAAATGGCTAGATGTTTTTTACATGCTAGAAATATAGATTATAAATTTTGGGCTGAAGCCATGGCATGTGCCACCTATATTCTTAATAGAACTCCTACTAAGGCCCTTTCAAATAAAACTCCTAAAGAATTTTGGTCAAGTAGAAAACCCAATTAGTCTCATTTACAAATTTTTGGCTCCACTACTTATGTTCACACACCTAAATAGAAAAGGAAAAAGTTAGATCCTAAATCCTCACCTCATATTTTTGTTGGTTATTCTGAGAACACTAAAGGTTATATATTTTATAATCCTCTTACTAATAAAGTTCACATAGCTAGAGATGCTTGCATTGCTGAAAATGGTGTCCATGACTGTTCTCAAATTTCAGATTCTGATTTTAGTCACAACAACATAGTTCTTGTGGAGGAAAAACCTCCGTCTCTCAACCCTACTCCTCCTATTTTTGTTCCTAAATTTTCAGTTCCTTTTATTTCTTCTTCTAACACTAAGGATAATGCTAATACTCTTCAAAAGGATAATGATGAGCATAAATATAGTAATGATACTCCTTCTAATGATTTTGTTCCTTCTAGTAGTAGTAGTGATGATGATGATGATAGTAATAATCTATTTACTCCTCCTAGTACTTCTGTTAATTCTAGGAGAAATCCTAAATGGTTTAAAGATTTACTTAATGAAGATGATGATTATATTTCTAGAATGGGTGGACTTAAACCTAGAAGGATAAATTACTACAATTATGCTCTTTTGTCTTCTCTTTCTAAATCTAATGATCCTCAAACCTTTTCTCAAGCTAAAAATCAACCTCATTGGAAAGTTGCTATGCAAGAAGAATATGACTCTTTGATTTCTAATAACACTTGGGATTTTGTTTCTTTACCTCATGGTAAAAATTTGGTTTCCTATAAATGTTTATATAAAACTAATTTAAATTCCAATAATGAAATTAGTAAATTTAAAGCTAGACTAGTTGCAAGAGGCTTTTCTCAAATTGAAGGATTAGATTATAATGAAACTTTTTCTCTTGTTGCAAAAATTCCTACCATTAAAGTTGTTTTAGCTTTAGCCTCTAAAATGAATTGGCCTATTCACCAAATGGATGTTAAAAGTGCCTTTTAAATGGAGATTTGCATGAAGAAATATATATGTCTCAACCTCCTTGTTTTATTAAAAAAGGTAATGACCATTTAGTATGTAAACTCAAGAAGTCTATTTATAGTTTAAAACAATCTCCTAGAGAATGGTACTCTAAAATTAATTCATTCTTCATTTCTCAAGGTTTTGATAGAAGTAAAAATGATCCAAGCTTGTATATCAAGCATACTGAAAATGACATTGTTATTATTATCTTATATGTTGATGATTTAATCCTTACCTCTAGATCTACTCCTTTACTTTTTGAAATTAAATTTCAACTCAATCAAAAATTTCAAATGACAGATTTAGGTATCTTGCACTACTTATTAGGCATGCAAATTTGGCAAACTTATAAAGGTATATTTGTTTCACAATCTAAGTATGCTCAAGATCTCTTACAAAGATTTGATATGACTAATGCTAATGATGTTTCTATTCCTTGTGATTTAGGAACTAAATTGGAAAATGATACTAACAGTCCTCGTGTTGATGCTACTTTTTATAGGCAACTGGTAGGAAGTTTAAATTATCTTACCCTTACTAGACCTAACATTTCTTATGCTGTAGGCTTAGTTTCTAGATACATGTCTAAACCTCAACAATCTCATTTAAAAGTTGCTAAAATAATCTTAAGGTACATTAAAGGTACTCCAAATTATGTTTTATTTTATGATGCTAATGTTGATTTTACTCTTCAACGTTATACTGATTCAGATCTAGGAGGTGACCCCAATGATGGGAGATCCACTAGTGGTTACTATTTTTTCCTTGGTTCAAGTACAATTTCTTGGAAAAGCAAAAAGCAACAATTAGTTTCATTGTGTTCTACCAAGGCTGAATATAAAGGTTGTACTACTGCCTCTAAAGTGCTATGGCTTCAAAGATTACTTGCAGATATGGGCTTACCTTAGCATGATCCCACACCATTATACTGTGATAATCAAAGTGTAATTGCCTTAGCAAAGAATTCATTTTATCATGCAAGATCAAAGCACATTTCTCTCCATCATCACTTCATCAGAGAATACATCCAAGATAGACAAGTGTCCCTCTTTTTTGCAAAGGAGAATATCAAGTTGCAGATATCTTGACAAAGCCTCTTTATAGAGAGAAATTCTAGATTCATTGTACAAATTTGGGTTTAACACCCTTTGATTGTAAACCCCCAAGTAAATATTAAAGGGGGGTGTTAGAATTAATCTTTCCTTGGTTGTTATATTTACTAGGATAAACCAAGGTATCCTTTATATTATTCTCCTAATCTTAGATATTCCTCCTTATGAGGAATCCTACACATGTCTCACACACTAGTGAAATGTGGCATACACAGAATTGGGAGTTACAATGTAACTCCTTTCTCACATCTCTATTAAAGAGATGGCTCTCCTTCTCTTTCCATTCTCATTTTCATTCTCTCACATGAGATACTTCTTCTTCTTGATTATTTTGTATGAGCTTTTCTCTCTCTCACTCTCTCTCTCTCTCTCTCATTCTTAGGCATTTGTTGTCACTTTCATTAATATCACAGGGTTTTTTTTATGCTTTTCCCCCTTCAAAATATTGTCTCCTTGTTTCATTGTGCTGGTGAATGCTCCTAGTTTTTGTGATTATTCATGGTAACACTTCTTTTCCTTGCTCATTGATTAAATAATTTCCTAACTCTATATTTTGTTATTATTATTTTAACAAGAGTATAGATAGAATAAGGAGAAATTTTCAAGGAGTGGAGGCTTGGATCAAAGGAATCCAAAATGAAGCCCACAAGCATGCTGAGGAGTTGGTATGAGTTTACAACAGGGCATTGACCATCCTTACCCAAATTTAGTGCATTGATTAATCATGGGAGGATGAATATATCTATCAAGATGATATGATCGTGGGATTGTGAGAGTTGATGGAGACGCCCAGGTATGTTCTAGTTGACCATGGGATCATTAAAGAAGGAGAAGCATATGATTTCACCTGATGGTATGGAGCAGTGCTCATGGCCAAGGAAATGTTTGGGCATTTCATTGAGGAATATTCTTGATTAAATGGAATAGCTGAGAACATAAAGCAATAAATCTACAACACTACTATCGCATCAATGGTATCAAAAAGGTTGTATGAAAAGGAGATAATTGTAGACAACCTGAAGAGTAAATTGAGGGAATTATTCAGATTGAACTTCTTCACTAGGGATGATTTCAAGAACTTTTCCACCTTCTCAAATGATATGCACACATCTCAGGATTTTTTTCCAGAATGAGAGGACAACTTGAAGAAAGTTGAATGAGCTATGGTAGCTTTGGAATTCAAGCAGGAATCAGCACCGAGCATCAGTATAGATGAGTTAGAAGAAGTATTGGAAATATTTGAGGCATTTAGGTAGAGTATTCAAAGGTAGATTATGAAGTGGAGATGCATTTAATGCATAGTGGGCATGCTTAGTGGTCATTTATTGCACCCCACTCTCCTTCTGAGCATGCATGCATAATGGGTACTTATTGCCCACTATGGTAGTGGATTCCTTTTACATTAAGGTAGATTCCTTCTTATTTAACCTAACCCTAATTAGGCCTAATGTGGCATGATCTAGGCCATCAGTTATTGTTAGATTTGGGCCACTCATTGTATTTGAGGACCTATATAAAGGCCTCACTTCTCATTTGTAAGGAGTGGAATTTTGAGACTGTTTCTAAAGAGCTACTGAGACAATAAAGTTTTCATTGTTGGTTTCATGGTGAATACTTGATGTGTTTTAGTGCTTGCTTGGTTTCATAATTCCCTCATTTAGTTTAGATTAGTTGGATAATGTTAGATGAAGTGTTATGATTGCAATAATAAATATGATGGTGTTTTGATGAGTTCCTTTGGTTCATACTTTTGGCATTTTATTGATTGTAAATTGTTGAGCAAAGTTAGCCTGAGCCTCTTTCATGCATATGATTAACTTATGTCATTTTATTACATTGTTCTTCATGATGGTGTCTATGGTGGTATGAAAATCCTCTACATAAACCTTGAAGATTGCACCGGTTCTCCAATAGTAGTAGTATAATTTGGCGAAGTGAAACCTAGTTATTGGGAATTTGTCCACCAAAGTATTGACTATTTCTATCATTTCCATTAGGAGTAGATTAAAAATTATGAACCCTACTTCCTTTCAATTTCCGCATATTCTGAAAATTCCCAAAAAGAATTTCATTGCAAATATTTCAAGACTGAAAACATAAGGCCCCTTGTGATATTCATAAAATCACATTTACCACCAAGCTTATCCATGGTCAAGACTTGACACAAAAGGAACCTTGGAGTGACCTATATGATCTTCTTGCAATCTTAGCATATACAAAACTTTGATCAAGAGAGGAAAAGATACCTTGGTGTTTTGTTCTACTGTTTGGTGGGTCATAAAACGCACATCAACAAGACCACAACTAGGGGGATTGTTACTATGAAAAGAATTACACATTGATAAGGGTTTATGGTTTTACTCACCCACCCCATGTTCTACCATTCCATGTGCCACCCATAATTACAGCAATGGAATTCATCGGATAGCTTATTTTAATAGATAGGGAGCACTTGGCTCCTCATTGAAAGGGTACATTTACCCCGAGACAATTCAGGATCTACAACTTCACAATTGGCAAAAGGGCAGTGGATCCAGCTAATAATTAGATGAGCCATTATAGGATGAATGTGGCCCTATGTAGATACACTCACATAGAAGGTTTTATATTGAGTGCAAAGAAGCTCTTAACACCTAGTATTCCTTATACAAAAGAACATGAGCAATGTATGGAGGAAGACCTCATTAGAAACATACTAGAGGATGAAGAAGTCAATCAAAGGGCTGGAAAATTTAATGAATTGATGGACTTGGAGAGATAAGTAAAGAGGAAAGGAATCTCTTTGGGGGGTTTTTTCCTAGATTTACAATATTTGAAAATACTTGATGCCATGATTGATTCTTATAATTTTCTATGTAATCAACTTTAGGATGCACTTACAGTGAAGGAAAAAGGCCATAAAGCACATTCTTAATCTGAATATGATGAGGATAGTGATGAAGAATATTCATTTCTTAGCTCCGCTCTAATGGATCAGCCATTTTTTGATGAATATGTAGCAGAAGGAGAGAATATAATTGAACTGACAGAGGTATGAAAAACTGAAGTCACTGATGAGCCCCCATTAAAGAAATAAAGAATAGAAACGGGGGATCCATCTCATGATAAGAAAAAGGAAAATAAAAAGGATAGAATTGGTGCTCTCATCACTGGTGATAGAGCCTATGATCATCAACTGAGAAAGAAGATAAGATAAGGAAAAAAGCTACAGAAAGATGATGAAGAGGAAATAGAATTGCCTCTTTTAACATGCACAGATGAGAGATTGTTAAATCAAGAGTGATTCTTAAATGATGATAATTTTATTAAGACTATAGAATTTAAAGAGTTTCTTATCTCGAATAAGAAGAAGCGGGTAGGGGCACAGTTGGCGTTGGTAGGAGGAGATCTGGTAACAAGTGAGGTGTTGCAGGCATTGCAAGATTATGATCCTAATTTAGAACAGATCACACTAGAAGAACCTAGGTAGCTAGTAAATTCCAGTGGAGTGTTGTAAGTAGAAGGATGGGAATCAGCCTTAGCCTTCATAATTGATCAGATAAGGAAGAAAAATAATGTCAAGCTATCATAAAAAATACATGTTGGAGAAATGATAAGAGGATTTGGATATAATCCAAAATCCCAGGCCCTAGCAATGTGGAGCTTAGCTCCAAAGGATCAAAAGCCATCCTTGCTAAACATACAAGATAAAATGGAAGGAGAAAAGATCATTTGGTTTGTCCAGAACATAAGAGACTTGGAAATTTCTCAACTTCTCACCCACTTTGCACAATTGAATGAAACTAAGGCTTCCTAGATGTCTGAAAGATTCACAAAAATGGCTAGTGAAAGTAGTGATATAGTTAAGGATAGGGAGCTATGTATGATCAAAATCAAGGCACATAAGAAGCTCATACAAGACCTAACAAAAACATTTCTAGAGATTCCTAATGTTTCCCGTGCAGAGAACAAAGAAGGAACAAATGCTAAGTTCAAACAGAGGAAACAAAGCATAGTGCAGCAGAAATTGGGCAGGTGACTAGTGAGCATAACAATGTTATTCTAGGTGCATTGATTGAAATTTTGTAACATAGGATCAATGTAATAAAGGATAAAATAGATATAGTATGTGATTCCTATGGTAAATTTCCAGGTCTGGAAGTGGAAGTAAATAATTTTCTTTCAATTTTGAACCTCTACTATGCTACATGGTCAGGAAGAACAAGATTATTTGAGAGGTTAGCATCTTTTCAACCACATAGATCAGATCTACCAGAAATAGTAACCAAGGTTGGGATGGAGATAGAACAAATAGGAGAAACCTTGTCCTTTTTCAAAGGTAAGGAAAATAAGATTGAGGTAAGATTAAACATGTTTTGGCCTAATTACAATAGATTTGTGCCTCCAATAAGATCAGAAGATAGTCAAATCAAGTTACTAGCAGTATGGAGCTTAGAATTTGACACTGTGCTACCTAATAAAGAGGTATATGTTTCTGAAAAAGGAGAATTAGATATGGAAAGATATACCAAGGTTCTAGATGAATCCTTCAAAGCATAAATAGATTTTGATAAATTCATTATAGATGTCAAGAGAATTACGAATGCAAGGTGGGAGAGATAGAAGACCCAATTGGAGAAAATTCAGAGCTTTGAATGGCCCAAGGAAGAAGATGTCAAAACATGGGATGTTTTAACAAATCCCAAGAAGAAAAGTCCTATCACTATTGACTTGGATGTTATAGATGAAGAATAGGAGAACATGTGGCACCTGCTCTTTGAGCACATGGAGGTTAGCTATCTTGAAGACTAGATTAAATTAGCCTCTAATGGAGGTCTCTAGGTCTCGCTACAAATATCAGATGCTATCCTGAATACATATAGACAAAGGTGCCAAAGATAACAAGAAGACAAAGACAAAATCAGATTTCCTTCTTCATTTTTGTCCATCCACCGCTTGGTTCTTTCCTATCTTTTTTATTCTCTATATTTTAGGGCTAGGTCTTAAAACCATCCAAAGCTTGTTGCATTCTTACTTCTTAAGGATTCCAAGATGGTTTTATCTTATAAATAGAGCATATTGTAACATGTTGAAAGATGATGAAATATAATTATAAGGCAGACTACTACAATTTTTTCTGAGCCTCTGTACTTTTTATCTATTGAATGTATTTTGAAGCAGTTAGACATTAATAAAATACATTTCAATCTCTATTTTATATCTTGTGTTGTCTCATTTATCTTTATTCAAGATTTTATGTGTTTATTTGTAAGGCATTTAAATACATCAACTGCAAGCTAGTTGTGCTATCATTTGTGAGGTCATTCAAGGAAGGAATAATTCTTTCAGGTGATCCCAAGAAGTTGAATACTGATCTTAAGATTTGATAGCAAGGATATATGAGTGAGTGGATAGTTTTTAAGGCATTCTATCTAGATTGCATCTATTTTCACTAGTCACCTAATTGTGGATTTACATTCAAGATTGACTCTATAGCCCATAGGATCAGGCACTATTTTATAATTTTGTAAGATTGTTCAATCATCCAAGAATTTAAGATAAATCAAATTACATTATATTCATAAGAAAGCATACATTCTTAGGTAATTGTATTCACAGAGTATACAATTCAGTTTGCTAATTCCTTCAAGAGAGAATCAAATAGATTGCCCCTCATAAGTTTAGAGAACTATAAAAGGAAGAAAGATGAGAATCCTTATTGCATTACTATTTTCTATTGTCAAAATACTAGTTTGGCTTATTAAGATTTGTATCAGATTATTCATAGTCATTTGCATAGTTATTTACTTATTGATACAGTAAAAGGCATTCAAAAAACTAGTAAGAAGATGTAATTCACTATAATAGATACTGTAAATCAGTAATCATTCAAAGGTAATACATGCCTGAGTCTGTGGATCTCAAAAAAGGAGGATATTATCAAATCCTCATCAATTAGGATTTTCTTTCATATAGAATATTGCAAATATACAAGAGCAAGCATTCATACTAGTTTTAAAAGATACTTGCGAGAAAAATCCCTAACAAATTGGCGATTCTACTGGGGAATGAAAGAATTATCTCAGACTCTGGTTGAAGAAGATTTAATTTTGAATACTATAGCTTAAGTTTGACCATCTGAGTTGTACTAACAAATTGGCAAGTTCGTTGGGGAATTTCAAGTAAAAAACTTAAAAAGAAACTTTTAAGGAATCTCTGGTGTGTTCAAAAGTTAAATTAAGATATAGTTGAGTTTTTTCCATTTTAGGTCATTCTAGTAGTATTCATATTTCCCAAACTTGTGTTGGGTGGCGACTCTAAAAGAAAATCCCTAAAATCAGTGCAAAAGTGAAACGTTTTTACAAATATGAATACTAGGTCAAGAATGAGAGATAATCCAGAAGTTGAGTTGGATAGTGGGATCCCCATTGCTTCAATAACTAGAATCTCTTGGAGAGATAAGAAGAATCAAGCTAACATTAATGAATATTCTCCTATAAATGAAGAGAATACCACTAGAAGGAAGGATACCAATCAGTCTAGTCATAAGGGGAACACCTCAGAGTATGAAAATGCCCCAGACCTTGGACTAGAAACCTATGTAGTTACTAATAATTCTAGTGAGAGAGAAGGAACTAACACAATTAGCTCAAACTCTGAAGTTCCTTCTGATGAGCTTGTAGAGGAAGAAATAATCCTCATAAGACGCCCTTATTTAGCAAAAGAAAAGGGAAAAATATCATAAAAAGAAAAAGAATGAGCAGAAGGATGTTGAAAAGTTTAGAAAAAGATCTCAAAGAAATCAAGCTACAAAAAAATGTTGAAAGGTCTCACAAGGACAAAGAGACTCCAAACACCCACAAAGGTTTAGGTCCTTAAGCCTTTAAAGATAAAGGGAACAATAAAGTTATAGAAAATGAATTTGAGGAACCAAAAACTCACAAAAACCTGACTGAGAAAATGTCTAAGCTAGACATTGATCTTGAAAAGATTAAAAAAGAAAGAGAAACTATGGCCAAGATGCTAGAGAATGTTGAAGTAGAAGCTACTACTATAGAGATGAAGAAAAAAATTGACTTCTCGTAGTCTACTAAAATCTCCTATACTAATACAAAGAATGCTACAACATCAAGAAACAAGGCTTCTTCTTTCAAAGACCATAGCAAATTCTTTGCTCCTAAAGATACTGACAAATTCCAAAGAAGACCACTTCCTACAAAAAGGTACAAACAATTTTCTTTTATTGGAATTATAGGTTACCCTAATGCAATACCAGAAGATATGGGAGAAAAACGTGCAAAATTTTTATGAAATAATATTGTAACTTGTGAAGAGCATTTAATAATTTTTTTTGATGTTATAGATGATATAAATATCATTCATGAGGATGTCCTGTTAGCACTGTATACTGAAAATTTTCAAATTTAAAACATTTTCCTTGTTCCTATGTATTCTTGTTCAAAATATATTTCTTTGTATGATTAAAAGGGTTCAAATTTGGTTAAGCCTTTAGTTTGTCTTTTATTAAGCTTAATTACGCAGTCGCACTATTCATTTTGAGTGGTCTTTTGAGTCTGTGAGTGAGCGAGTCATTATTTGGTTTGTCATCGCACAATCATGATTATGTTGGAGTTAGGTAAATTTTTTATGTGAGTGAGTGACATGGTGATCAAAAGTTTCATCGCTCAATCGCGAAGGTCTTAAGTTGTCATTTTTGGGCTCAGCGAGTAAGCGAGTGGTTAGTTTTAGCACATCGCGCAATCCCAGTTTTTTTTTGTCATGAGATTTTAATTCCATGACTAAGTGAGCATTTTGAAGTCAAGTTAGTCATTCACTCTACGAAGGTTTTGGTTCATTTATTTTTCTACGTGAGTGTGTGAGGAAGTCAAGTTTTAAAGTATTGCTCACTTGCAAAGGTTTTGACTAATATTTTTTTTGATGTGTGAGTAGGTGATGTAGTATATTTTAATGATTAAATGCTTCTTATCACTCATTCCTACTAGAAGATTTTAGGGTTTTGAGGTGAGTGAGTGCATAATTAAAAAGATCAAGTTTGTTATCATTCACTCACTGGTGATTTTCTGTTTAAGTTTTGGAGCTCACGAGTGCGCGATGAAGTAAAAAGGGAAAGTTGTCACTCTGTGTCTAATGAAAAAAGTTAGGTAAAAAGGGTCGGAGAGTACGCGACTGATGAATTTTTGAAGGATTTTTGAAGGTACTCACTCACTCATAAAGGGTTTTCTCATAAATAATTTCAATGTACAAGTATACGACAATGGGTAATATAGATCATCGCTCACTCGTTGATAATATTGGGCTGATGTATTTGGGAATACGAGTGAGTGACGGGTTAAAAGATGTTGTAAGAAATGGATCACCACTCACTCACAAGGGTAAAAGAGAAGATCAAAAGGGCATAGCATGTGTGCGATAGGAAATAATTCATGATTAGTTCTAATCATCATTCACTCACTTATATTCAAACATGATGAGATAGAGGCTAGCAAGTGCATGACTAGGAAAAGCTTGAGTAATGGATTTGTACTCGCTCACTCACACAGGTTTGAAGAAAGTGAAATGTTAAGCAAAAATCCTATGACTAATGAAAGGAAGTATGCCACCGCCCACTCACATAGATGTAAATGTAACTAATAAAGGGATAGTGAGTGTGTGATTAGTAAATGATCAAGTTTCTATTTAGGTCATCGCTCAGTCATGAAAGAAACAAATCCAGAAAAAGAGAGACTGCGAGTGTGCAACTATTTGTAAAGAAGGGTCTTATCGCTCACTCGCAAGGAAATTTTTGAATACAAGTCTCATACAACGAGTGAGTGAAAACTTGACAAGTGGATCATTCCTGGTTTATGAATGCAAAAAGGTAAAAAGTGTGTACTCCGTTCTAGCAAGGATGAAGGAGTGTGAATTAATGGCAGCATTAGTTTTAGAAAGATGATTGTGTGACACTGCAAGTGTGATAATTTGAATTCAAGTGGACAAGACACCGAATCGATGGCTATAAATTTGAATGATTGAGCTTGTTTTCTGTACAATTCTTGTTTTTTCCCTTGATAATTTCTGAGAAAGCAACAGAGCTCATTTCTTGACATTGTATTCTAAGAGAGAAGATGAGCCAAGATACTACTAGTGCAGCCTCACAGGGGTCTGAGAAGAAGAAAATTGTATTGGAGAAATATGTGGAAGAATTCTTTGAGCTGTTTCCTAGAATGTTAAATACAAACAGTGCCAATTGGGATGAATGGAAAGATAGATGGTGCCAATTCTGAAATCCTATTACTCCAAATTTCTCTGGTAATACTCTTTTATATTATTTCTAGAATAATAGGGTTAAATTTGTTCCTATTTGCAATCCTTGGGAATTAAATATGGAAAAATTAACTGTACCTAATGTCTATATTGATATAGGTCTTATAAAGGAACTAGCTAAGAATTATTTCCCAGTAGCTATGGTAATTAGGAAGAAAAAAAAAGAGACCCTAGTATCCATAGACATAAGATCAGTAGTAGAAGTCTTCGAAATCATTGGTGCATTATGCATGGAAATTGACTTGGAAAAGATACAGGCAGATTTCAAAAAGAGGGAAAAATTGATCAAGAAGTATGAGATGCCTAAATTCATGCCCAGGGTAGATACACATCTGGTGATAATCCCAGATAATGTTAAACTGCCTTTTGACTTGTCCCTCTTCCACCATTATGTGAAATGCACAGTGTATGGCCTAACCAAAGTATTAGGTTTTGATGGAGATTCTACTATGCCCCAGGATGTGCTCATGATGGCCATTAATACCTAGCACCCACAGGTCAATACAAATTATGATTATGTGGGATACATCATTGAGGCTATACATGCTGCATTGGTGGAAATATAGTTAGATGCCCCTGTACTACTTTTAAACATTATTCACATTTAATGTTTATGATTCTCTATTATAACAGGGAGTCCATGGATAAAGACATGGAATTATTTGATTCAAAATATGGTGTCATTATGCCAATCGAAAGGTGGACCCAGGTATGGGACAACTCTTCTGTAAATTTATCTTTTGTATGTTTCTGTAATTGGATTGTGGATCCAATATTTGATTTAGTGAGAGAAAATAGAGAGAGATTACCAATTGAGGTTAGAAGGATTTTAAGACCTTTGCAGATTGTTCAAAATTGGCCAATTACTCATAACTTGGGTGATTTTTTCTTCTTTGACCAAGTTACTGTCATGAGGGTATATGGTTGTTCACAGCCACCTGACGTTCTCCCTAAATTTGTTCCTCTTAGGGTTACATTTTTAGAATTCATTTGAAAAATCACCTGGGTGGATAAAGAGTTTTTAGATAGATATAAAAATGGTACTTTTATCACTAGGTTATGGGTGGGTTTTGATTTCTCTATTGGGAAGAGATTTTTTTTATTTGATCAATTATTTCCTAACGAAATATAGAATATCCACAATATTGGTTAGGTTCTGTGATCTAGAACAATTTATAAAGATAGCCTTGAAGTTTATGACTCCCTAGAAAACATTTAGAGATCATGAGCCATTCGATGATGAGGATATTGTGAGAAATAAGTTGGCTAAAACTGAGGTCCAAGATAGAAGAAGAAATTGGAAAGAAATTCTAAGGGTAGAAGCTGAGTGGAAGGAATCATACAAGGAATTTTATTGTTTTTTCCCTGATCTCCCATATTTGCAAAGAATGGAAGAAATTCTAAAAACATATGATACATTAATGGCACAAATACCAAAATTTAGTGATGAGGATGCACAGTCCCAGGGATCTCCTCTTGTTATTGCATTACATGATCAGGAACATTTGGAACAACAAGAAGAACAACATCAAGAAGAAGAGGAGGCTAGTGAAGAGGCTACTTCCAATAGAGAACCACCCAAGAAAAAGAGAAAAATAGAGCACAAGATGATGCATTATAGGAAAAGTATGGCCAAAGATGTGATAACAGAGCGTGGAAAATACTTCACAAAATTGAAAAGGAAAATACATAAAGAGCCGCAACATGAAGGTCATGGAGATAACCAAATGATACTATTTGGAGAAGTTGATGAGAGAGTGATGATGGCCATTGAATTCATCAAAGATGATGAATTCATAAAATCTAAAGAATTCAAAAGCTTCTTGATCAAATTGAAGCAAAAGGATTTGAGGCAAAGCTTGATCACAGGTGAAGGAAAAGAGCAAAAGAATGAGGAGATTGTGAAGAAACTCTAGGATTATGATCCTACAAATGAATTGATTACTGTGGAGTAGGCCAGATTATTGGTACAGAATAGTGGGGTGTTGTTAATGTCAAACTAGGACTTACAATCTACTTTCATTGTTGATCAGATTAGAAGGCAAGAAAACCCTTTGATAAAAACAAAGATTGAAATAGATGAGGTATTAAAAGGATTAGGATTTGATCCTAAGTCTAAGACTTTAGCCATTTGGTCCTTGGCCCCTACTACATAGAAGCCTTTGGTTATTACCATAAGGGAGGAAAAAAGAGCTTATAGAATGATTTGGAATTTACAAAATACCAGTGATATTGAGATTGCCCAGCTCATGACTCAGGTATCTTTCATGAATTTAGCAAAAAAAGAGGATTTGTCAAAAAGATATGAGACAAATTTTGGTCAAATGATGGCTCTGGACAAGAAACATGAAGAAGTTGTGGTTAATAATGACACCCTGTAAGTGTAAATAGAAAAATTAAAGGAAGAGTTGGAGGAAAACAAGAAAAATGCAGCCCCTAGGAAGTGTCAAAAGATAAAACAGATGTTGCAATGGAGACAAAAGAGGACTTGGCACTGGTAGAAGGCCAATCTAAAGAGTTATCACAGGGACAAAATAATAATGTCATGTCTATTATATTGCCTATACTACAAAATTGGATTGATGTTTTGAAGGAAAAGACTGAAATATTGTATACACTATATGGATCACTACAGGAAGCCTCGAGAATAGCTATTGAAGCCATGACATTTCTGGAGCCTACTTTCAAAACTTGGTCAGGAAAAGATAGGCTGATGGACAAATTGAAGACAACAATGTTATACAATGATTATTTTCCTAATAAAATCATAGACCCTATTGACATGATTAATGAAGTGAATGATAATTATGCTTTCTTCAATGGCAAAGCTAGGTTAATAGATAACAAATTGCAATTATTTGGTAATCAGTACCCTCCATTAGTTCTAAAGATTTATGATGAATCATGCCATATGTTAAAAACACAATCAGATTGGAAAGTAGAATTTGATGGAATATTCAAGGATGAGGAAATGAAACATTGCCTAGAAAAGGATATTGATGCAGAGTATTGTAATGAATTGATTGATAAATTTTTTTAGGTTGAAACATATATGACAAAGTTTGTTGTCGAGGCCATAATAACTATGGACGCCAGTTGCACAAAACCTATTACCAAGCTGGAGTAGGAGAAGACATTTGATTGGACCACTGCCAAGGAGATGAACAGGTGGGAAGGGAAGCTAAAAGGATAAGGGAGATATTTTCAAATACAACAACAATTTTTATTCATACTCCGCATACATTCTGCTACCCGTGTTCTATTTTAAAATTTGTTTTTTTGTCAGTTGTATAAGTTGTTGCAAAGATTTTGTAAATCTTTCCCATGTATTCTGTAGCTTGTTGCATCCTTAATTATAAAAGGATTCCAAGACTACTTGGAAAAGGATAGCCATTTTTCATTTGGGAATACAAGTTTGAATTGTATAAACTCTAGTTTAAGACCAATATTTTGAGTAGGGCTTTGAAAGCTTTATGATTAGATGTAATTACTTTTGATATGAATACAAATGGAATCCATCAATAATTTCTGAATCATATGATGAGTACATGTCTTCATTACTATGTTCTAAAGTTTATTTAAATTGAATACTCAAGGAAGGTTCAATTTATGTGTCTATCAGGTAGATTTTGGAATTGTCTTAGGGTTCTTTCAAGGAAAGATCAAAATCACCTTAGGGTTATTTCAGTAAGATATAGAGTATCAAATGAATTTGATGAATTAGTTTATCATATGTGTGAAGGTTGATATGCAAGGTGTATCCATTTTCATTTCAGATCTATAGTTGTTTTAAGTTCATATTTAGATCAATTGTTTATAAATATTCATAGTGACTCCATGCCCTAGGATAAAGCACTGGTTTGTTTTCTATTGGAATAGGTGACTATCATATTGAAATTTATCTTTGTCATTATGTTAAAATCTGTCAAATAAATGTTGTAGAGACTGATCTCTGTAATTCCATTTTTATCTGCTAGAACTATTTTGTGATTTGGTTGTTCTGAGTCAGAAGGGAATTCCCACCCGGGTTTATGGAGCTCAAAAGGGGGTTTTAAAATCCTATTTGTTTCTTTCTATATCTTTCTTGATCAGTGTTTGGGACAAATAGAGAAAGCTCATTTAAAGTATTTCATAAGTCAGCAAGAAAAAGAACTAACAGAAAATGGTGACTCTACTGGGGAATTTCAAGGAATGCGTGTAAAGGTTAGTTTGAGATTATTGTTTCTTATATATATATATATATATATATATATATATATATATATATATATATATATATCAATTCCTTGAAATCTAGTTTTTGAAATCACAAGTTGTGTTATACCTCATTGTGTCATATCCTCTAATATCAGTGCTGAAGTGAAATTTCATTATTTTATCCCTAAAGCCTTTTGGGTGGTGACTCTGAGTAGTTGGTTATAGTTTTACTAAGGGGAAAATTAGATGATCAAGTGTGTGAAATTTCATTTTAGATAGGGTGAGGAACGCAAGAAAAAACACAAATAATCACTCTCAAGAAACATCAGAGAGCGATGTTTCTAAAAATTCTAGAAAAAAACATTCTAGGAGGGGAAAATCTTATAACAACACCTCTTGGAAGCCTAGATCTATAGGCCCAAGTCAACCCTTAGGTACCATTCTTGAGAAAGAAATTACTGAACCTTTGAATCCTGAGTCTGACATGGCGGGTTATTTTGATGATATATTTACCCCTATATCAAAGAATATATCTCAATAAAAAGGGGAAACATCCTCCTATTACAATGGAAATTTCTTTCCAAGTTCATTAGGTATCCCTTATGAATGGGTGGAAAACCAAAAGGGAGATAATCTGATGAATATATATGATTCTTCCAGTTCTAATATTGAATAAGTCCTCAAAGATAATAACCTTTTGAAAATGGAATTAGATGAAATGTTGCTTATTAAGCAGAAAAATGATTAGGCTAGAGAAGAACAAATTATAAATTCCATCACTAAAAGAGAAAATTTGAAGAAGCGGGTTGCCCAATTAAAATTAGCATCTCAAGGTGCAAATAAAGGATTTCATGGTTTGAACAAATAACTTTTTCGAGATGTAGATACCCTAAGAAAAGAACACCAAGAAAGAGAAAACCATCTTAAGAAAAATGATTCCCAAAATACACGCCCTGTGTTGAGGAAAGTCATTAATTATGAGAGCCAAAAGCCTCCCAAGTCTCAAACATCAACACAAGATATATCAGTAACTAATGATAAACAAATAGAGGCTGATAAGGGAAAATAAAAATGTGTTGGCATTAAGATTTTTGAGCCTAAGATTGAAGAGGGTATATTTCAAGATATATTCTCCCTTAATATGGGGTTAGAGAGGGCTAGAAAGGCCAAAGATGATATTGCAAGATAGTTGGAAAAGGCAGAATTAGAAGCTGCTATTGCAGAGATGAAAAGAAAGATTGCTTTCTTGATTTTTCAATTCATACCAATCTAACAAATGAATATATTGTAGTTACTCAAACTATGCCTATAAATAATTCTAGTATTTAGAATACTAGTGTTAATACGAATACCCAGACATGTGGTGAAACTCAAGGAATTGCATCACAACCAAGAGGGAGTGGAGTTAATAGAAATGTTGGTCACCAAAATGTAGGCATTGGTAATAGTAGCCACAATATTAGTACAATTTTTTAGAGAAGACCTATTCATCTAGAAAGATATAGGAAATTTTTTTTTATGGTATCCTTGGTCAACCAAACCCTATTCCTAATGAGATTAGAGACAAGATTCCCAAATTCAGTGGGAATAATGCAATAACTAGTGAGGAGCATCTAAAAGTTTTCACATATATAATGAATGATTATGAGATTGGAGATGCAGATTTTGTGATAAAATTGTTTGTGCAGTATTTGATTGAAGATGTGAGAGATTGGTATTGAGGCTTGCCTGATAACAGTATTTACTCATTGGATGAGTTTGTTAGAATTTTCAAAGAACAGTATGGTGACAAGATAAATTTTGGCTTCATGTTGAATGAATTTAACAATTTGAAAATTTTTGCAAATGAAGGCATTGTCAAATTCACCATTAGATTTCAAAAGGCTATGTATAAGTTGTTCAAAGTATTAAGACTGGATGAAAATGTATGCCTCACCACTTACTGTAATGCTTTAGATGGGAAGAAAACTTATTTTCTCAAAGATAAAGATCCTTAGACTATGAGAGAGGCATATAAGTTGGCCATAAACATAGAAAGTAATAGAAGAGCTTCTGGTAAGCTTGGAAAACGGGATGACAGTAGACTCTAGAAAGAGTTAAAAACACAGTCAAACAAGAATCCCAAAGAAGAAGATAAAATGGATACATTAGTGAGTGTGGTGAAAGATCTTGCTGCTAAGGTAGACAAGAATGAAAAGGGATTTCAAAATAATAGGCCACAGTATCAAAGGCAAGATAAGCCTTATAGGCTGCAAGATTTTCCTTATAAAACCCAATGGAAAGATGGAAAACCTTTGCTAGAAGAACAAACTAATACTAATAATAAAGAAGTCCCTGATCCATTGAAAAACAATAATGCACATAATGTAGAGAACACTCCTTGGTGAATGGCCTGTAATATGCGTCATTCCCCTTATCAATGTGTAGTAGCTCAAGGTATGGTAGAACCATGTGAAAATACTAGAACATAAGAAAGACAAAGTAATAAAAGACCTACAATAAATATGTGTGCATTTACTATTGAAGATGACAATGGTAGTTTGGAGGAAGAGCCAAAAGAAAGTGTGCCTATCATAGTAAATTTTACAAACACCAAATTAGAACATGTTCATCTTGGAATTCCTGGTGATGAGGAGATACTATTTCTTACTATTGTTGTTGTGACACAAGAAAGAAGTTCATATAAACTTAGAAATAGAAAGGTTGATCGAAGTGGGAACCATCCTGGTTCACTTTCTATCATAGAAGTCATAAATGAAGAATCTACACATGATGTGGAGGAAACAAAAAAAAGAGAGAGGTAGAAAAGAATGAACCAAAGGACACTCTGGTTAAGGAGAATAAATTTACCCCTACTAATCAACAAAAAATGATAGACTTGAAGGAGAGTAGAGGTAACACATCTTCTAAAAATGTTAGGAATTTCCTAGCTTTTGATATGAAACAAGCTTTGTGCCAAATGAAGGTATATGTCCCTTTAGTTGAGATGTTCAAAATTAAAGAGCATCAAGAAGCTTCTTTTTCACTACTATCTGCTTTTCTTGATATGCATGACAATACCAGTTTAAATTTTTAGTTAAGAAAAAAGTAAGAAGAAAAGGATGAAATCCCAATCTTTGTAGAAAGTGTGGTTATCCAGGAACCATATCAGATTGATCCTTTTTATGTAACATTGCTTATAAATAACATATTGTTGAAAAATTGTATGATAAACTTAGGATCTGCTGCTAGTGTGATGCCCTACAGTGTGATGAAAGAATTGTGATTGAAGGTTGACATTGTTGTTGGTAGATTTTATGCCATCAACAATAGAGAGGTGATTGTGATTGGGACTTTGAAAGGTATTGAGGTCAATTGGCCACATTCCCTGAAACTATTCTTAAAATGGACACTGTAGTAGTAGATACTCAACCCCATTTTGGAATGCTACTATCAAGACAATGGGTGACAGTAGTGGGAGGACATGTATAGTTGGATTTTTCCTTTGCAACCATTTCTATAAATGGAAATGAAGTTAAGTTATTTCAAGAGCCTAGGGATCCTGTTTTAGTGGAGAAAGTTAATCCAAACATGCTGAATTGTTTTGTGGATGTAGATATGCATAATTTTAGGGTTGAGAAGATTCAACCACAATTGAAAAATATAGATCCCACAATAGAAGAGTTGGAATTGCAGTAGCATGGACTATGGAAAATGTATTTTGATGGAGCATGCTCTAAAGAAGGTTTAGGAGATGGAGTATTATTTGTCTCCTCATCAGGTATTACTTTCAAGTACTCATTTCTGTTGTCCTTTCAATGTACAAATAATACAGTTGAATATGAGGCATTGTTGTTGGGATTAGAAATATAAATCAAGCATGTCATTAAGTTGTTAAGAGTTTTGGGAGATTTAGATTTAGCCATTTCCAAAATTAGATCAAAATATGTTGCTAAAAATGATAGGCTAAAATAGTAGAAACATGTTGTATGGGACAAAATTGAATTCTTTGATGCATTTTCCATTGATTGGATAGAAAGATCTAAGAATATTATGGCATATTTTTTGGCTAATGTGGCCCTAAAAAATGATGACTTAAAACTAGCAGGGGTATCTATTGTGGAAACCAAGACTAGGCCTGCCATTCCTGATAATGTATATAGTTGGCGGGTTTTTGAAAATGATGAAGACATCCTTACTTTCATTCATTGTGTGGATAATTATGAAGGCCAAGTCATTGATTTTAATAATTTGATAGAGGTTATTGATGGGAAAAAAACCATATTTGGCAATGAGATTTTACAATTATAGACAAATGAAATCCCTAAAGGATTAACTCAATTAGAAGGATTTTTTACTGATAATGATAGTCATATGTGCTAGAAATTTTCTGCCAAATTGGATGAGTTTGAGGAGGTAAATTTGGGATCAGAATATGCTCCTAAGATTGTATATAATGGAAAGTAGTTGGCTCCTCATGTGAGAATGAATTTGATTAACTTATTGAAAAGGTTCAAACATGTTTTTTCTTGGTCTTATGAAGAACTTAAGGGTTATAGGAAAGATCTTTTTCAGCATGAAATCCCATTAAAAATTGATATTAATCCTTTTAGACAGAAACAGAGGCCAATCAATCCTTTGGTGGCCCCCAAAATGCAGCAGGAGCTCACAAAGCTTAGAGAGGCTGGGATAATAAAATGAATCAGACATTCTTCTTGGGTGTCAAACTTAGTCCCAGTCAGAAAGAAAATGGAGACATTAGGCTATGTGTTGATTTCAGAAACCTCAATGTAGCTTCCTTAAAAGATAATTACTCTTTTCCAAATATGGAGGCAAAGCTCCAAAGGGTTACTGGCTGTGAACTATTGTCCATGATGGATGGCTTTTCTGGTTACAACCAGGTGTTGGTTCAAGAGTCTGAATAGTTTAAAACAACATTTACTACCCCATGGGGTGCGTATGTTTATGTAAGAATGCCATTCGGTCTGATGAATGCAGGGGCTACTTTCCAAAGAGCCATGGATGTGGCTTTTAAAGAGTTTGTAAATATAATTATGGTGGTGTATCAAGATGATTTAACTGCATATTCTAAAAAGGTTGAGGATCATTGTAAATACTGGGAGAAAATTTTTACTAAAGCCCTGGAGTATGGGATTTCATTAAATCCAAAGAAATGTCACTTTGTTATGACAAAAGGTAAATTATTGGGACATATAGTGTCAGGATTGATCCTGAAAGAGTGGAAGAAATTAATAGGGTCTTTCCACCCAAAAATATCAAAGGTGTTAAGTCTTTCCTTGGGAAAATAAATTTTGTAAGAAGGTTCATTGCAAACTTCGCTGAGATAGTGAAGCCCATTGTTAAATTGCTGAAGAAAAATGCTAAGTTTTAATAGGACAAAGAAGCTCAATTAGCTTTTGATGAAATAAAAATGGCTATTCAACAAGCACCAGTATTAAGATCTCCAGATTATGAAAATCCTTTTTCTCTCTTTTATTTTTCTTCATTTCATACCATTGCTACAGTGCTTTTGCAGAAGGATGATGAAGGTTTTGAGCATCCCATAGCATTTTTCAATAAGTCTCCACAGGTAGCAAAACTTAATAATGAGATAATGGAGAAACCAGCTTATGCCTTAGTCAAGGCAGTCAGGGTTTTTAGACCTTACTTGGTTTGTGAAAAAATAATTTCTTATGTGTCACATGCTATAGTGAAAGACATATTGTCTTAGTCTGAAGTTACAGGGAAGAGATTCTGATGGACCAATAGGATCCAAGAATTTGATCTTGAAATTCAAGTTACTAAATTGGTAGGGGGTATGGGCTTGGCCAAGTTAATGACTGACACAAACATGGAATTGGCTCAAGTTAATAATGTACATGCAGTGGATATGAGTTATACCAGTATAGAATTGCAACCATGGTATACTGATGTTGTGTTTTTTCTGAAAAATGGTAAGTGTCCAGAACACATGTCAGACAATCAAAAAAGGACTCTAAAATTGCAGGCTCAAATATATGTATTGATACAAGGTGATTTATTTTGGAAGAACATGGATGGAATTTTATTGTTCTGTCTAGATGAATCACAATCTAAAAAATCCTTGAGTGAAATGCATAGTGGTGTGGGTGGGGGCATTACTCTACCAAGACCACAACTCACAAAATTATCAGATTTGGATTCTATTGGCCTTTTCTTTTTAAAGATACTAAGAATTTTGTACAAATATGTGAACCTTGCTAGAGGTTCTCTTCTAAAATAAAATTTTCAAGAGCATTACTTTTGAATCTAATGACTGTTGAAGCACCTTTTTCCCAATGGGGTCTTGACTTTATTGGTGAATTTACAAATCTAGTGGAGGCCACAGTTGGATTCTTGTGGCTACAGATTATTTCACAAAATGGATAGAAGAAATCCCATCAAAAAGGGAAACCATTAAGGTGGTAATGGATTTCGTAATGGATAATATTTTGACAAAATTTGGTGTGCCTACTAAGTTAATCATGGAAAATACCATGTTTTTTAGGTCTGAGGAGTTTAAAGACTTTTGTGAAGACTGGAATTATTGTATCTTATTCCTCACCATATAATCCTCAAGCAAATGGACAAGCTGAGTCCAGCAATAAAAGAATCATGAAGATCATTAAGAGGATTTTGGAGAAGAACAAAAAATCTTGGCATTCAAAATTGAAGTTAGCTCTCTAGGCTGACAGGGTAACAGTGAAAAGAGAAATAGGGGTATCCCCTTTTGAAATAGTTTATGGAACTCAGGCAAGATTGCCTCTAAATAATTTGTTACCTGTACATAGATTTCTGCAGGAAGAAGAATTTCAAGAATAAGAACTCATGATGGAGAGGATGGATCAATTGGTGGAATTAGAAGAAATATGAGCAAAGGCATACAAAATAAATATGAAGCTCCAACAACAGTCTAAGTACCTTTTTTATAAAAGGTCCACTAAAATAAAGTTTCAGATAAATGAAATGGTGCTTCAATGGAATGCTAGAAAAGAAGAAAATGGAAAACATGTCAATTTTGAATCATTATGGATGGGTCCCTTTGTAGTTCAAGATTTTCATGGTCAAGTCTCATACTTTCTGGAGGACTCTGATGGTGAGATACAAGAATTTCCAGTGCATGGACAATTCCTGAAGCACTATTTCATGTAAATTTTTGAAGCACTTTTTCATTTGCCTCCCAAAGTTTTGGTTTCTAATGTTAATCTTGCACTTAACTTTCCCCAGTCGGAGCCATTGTTAGCACTGTATATTGAAAAATTTCAAATTTAAAACATTTTCCTTGTTCTCGTGTATTCTTGTTCAAAATCTATCTTTAATGATTAAAAGGGTTCAAATTTG
This sequence comes from Thuja plicata, assembly GCA_018584345.1. Classification (NCBI taxonomy): domain Eukaryota; kingdom Viridiplantae; phylum Streptophyta; class Pinopsida; order Cupressales; family Cupressaceae; genus Thuja; species Thuja plicata. Next base: position 3,487,497 of record MU225802.1, on the reverse strand, counting down.
GTCAAGCCTTCGGTTTGTCTTGTATTAAGCTTAATCACGTAGTTGCACTATTCATTTTGAGTGGTCTTTTGAGTCCGCGAGTGAGTGAGTCATTATTTGGTTTGTCATCGTCCAATCGCGGTCATGTTGGAGTTAGGTAAAAATTTTATTCAAGTGAGTGATATGGTGATCAAAAGGTTCATCGCTTAATTTTGGAGGTCTTAAGTTGTTGTTTTTGGGCTCAGCGAGTAAGCGAGCGGTTAGTTTTAGCACATCGCACAATCACGGTTGTTTTTTTTCGTGAGATTTTAAGTCTGTGACTGAGTGAGAATTTTGAAGTCAATTCAGTTGTTCACTCATTGAAGGTTTTGGTTCATGTATTTTTCTGCGTGAGTGCATGAGGAAGTCAAGTTTCAAAGTATCGCTCGCTTGCAAAGGTTTTGACTAATGTGTTTTTTTCTATGCAAGTAGGCGATGCAATATATTTTAATGATTAAATGGTTCTTATCACTTAGTCATGCTTGAAGCTTTCAGGGTTATGAGGTGAGTGATTGCATGATTAAAAAGATCAAGTTTTTTATCATTCACTCACCGGTGATTTTTTGTTTAAGTTTTGGAGCTCACGAGTGTGTGATGAAGTAAAAAGGGCAAGTTTTCACTCAGTCGCTAATGAACAAAGTTAGGTCAAAAAAGGTCAGTGAGTACATGACTGATGAAATGTTGAAGGATTTTTGAAGGTACTCACTCACTCATAGAGGGTTCACTCATAAATAATTTCAATGCACGAGTATGTGACTATGGGTAATATAGATCATCGCTCACTCATTGATAATATTGGGCTGATGTATTTGGCAATGCGAGTGAGGGATGGGTTAAAAGATGCTATAAGAAATGGATCATCGCTCACTCGCAAAGGTAAAACAAAAGATCAAAAGGGCATGGAAAGTGTGCAAGAGGAAATAATTCATGATCAGTTCTAATCATCGCTCACTCTCTCATATTCAAAAATGATGAGCTAGAGGCTAGCTAGTGCGCGACCAAGAAAAGCTTGAGCAATGGATTTGTACTTGCTCACTCGTGCAGGTTTGAAGAAAGTGAAATGTTAAGCAGTGAGCCTGCAACTAATGAAATGAAGTATGCCACAACTCACTCACATAGATGTAAATGGAACTAATAAAGGGATAGCGAGTGTGCAATTAATAAATGATCAGGTTACTATTTAGGTCATCGCTCAGTCATGAAAGAAACAAATCTAGACAAAGAGAGATTGTGAGTGCATGAATGTTTGTAAAGAAGGGTCTTATCGATCACTCCCAAGGATATTTTTGAATACAAGTCTTTTACTACGAGTGAGAGACAACTTGACAAGTGGATCATTCCTAGTTTATGAGTGCAAAAAGGTAAAAAGTGTGTACTCTGTTATAGCAATGATGAAGGAGTGTGAATTAATGGCAGAATTAGTTTCAGAAAGATGATTATGTGACACTAAAAGTGTGATAATTTGCATTCAAGTGGACAAGATGTCAATTTGATGGCTATAAATTTGAATGATTGAGCTTGTTTTCTGTACAACTCTTGTTTTTTCCCTTGAGAATTTCTGAGAAAGCAACATAGCTCATTTCTTGAGATTGCATTCTAAGAGAGAAGATGAGCCAAGCTACTACCAGTGCAGCCTCATAGGGGTTTGAGAAGAAGAAAGTTGCATTGAAGAAATAAGTGGAATAATTTTCTGAGCTATTGCCTAGAACATTAAATACAAACAGTGCCAATTGGGATGAATGGAAGGATAGATGGTGCCAGTGCTGAAATCCTGTTACTCCCAATTTCTTTGGTAATACTCTTTTCCATTACTTCTGGAATAATAGGGTTACAGTAGTTTCTATTTTCAATCCTTGGGAATTAAATATGGCAAAATTAACTGTGCTTGATGTCTATATTGATATAGGCCTTATAAAGGAACTAGCTAAGAATTATTGCCCAGTAGCTAGTGTAATTAGGAAGAAAATCAAAGAGACCCTAGTATCCATAGACAAGAGATCAGTAACAGAAGTATTTGGAATCACTGGTGCATTATGCACAAAAATTGACTTGGAAAAGATATAAGAATATTTCAAAAAGAGGGAAAATTGATCAAGAAGTATGAGATTCCCAAATTCATACCTGAGGCAGATAGACATCTGGAGGTAATCCTAGATAATGTTCAACTGCCTTTTGACCTATCCCTCTTCCACCATTATGTGAAATGCATAGTTTATGGCCTAATCATAGTATTAGGTTTTGATGGAGATTCTACTTTTCCCTAGGATGTGCTCATGATGGCTATGAATATCTAGCGCCTAGAGGTCAATATAGATTATGATTATGTGGGATACATAGTTGAAGCTATACATGCTACATTGGTGTAAATAGAGTTAGATGCCCCTATACCAACTTTTAAACATTATTCACATTTAATGTTTATGATTCTCTATTATAACAGGGAGTCCATCTATAAAGAGCTGGAATTATTTGATTCAGTATATGGTGTCATTATGCCAATCCAAAGGTGGACCCAGTTATGGGACAAATCTTCTGTAAATTCATATTTTGTATGTTTCTGTAATTGGATTGTGGATCCAATCTTTGATTTATTGGGAAAAAATAGGGAGAGATTACCAATTGAGGCTAGAAGGATTTTAAGACCTTGGCAATTTGTTCAAAATTGGCCAATTACTCATAACTGGGTTTATTTTTTCTTCTTTGACCAAGTTACTGTCATGAGGGTATGTGGTTGTTCACAACCACCTCACATTCTCCCTAAATTTGTTCCTCTTAGGGTTGCATTTTTAGAATTCATTTGGAAAATCATGTGGGTGGATAAAGAGTTTTTAGATGGACATAAAAAGGGTACTTTTATCCCTAGGTAATGGGTGGGATTTTATTTCTCTATTCGGAAGAGATTTTTTGATTTGATCAATGATTTCCTAAAGCAATATAGAATGTCCACAATAGTTATTAGGTTTAGTAATCTAGAACAATTTATAAAGATAGCCTTGAAGTCTATGACTCCATGGCAAAAAATCAAAGATCATGAGCCATTGGATGATGAGGATATTGTGAGGAATAATTTGGATAAAACTGAGGTCCAAGAGAGAAGAAGAAAGTGGAAAGAACTTCTAAGGGTAGAAGCTGAGAGGAAGGAATCAGAAAAGAAATTTTCTAGTTTTTTCCCTGATCTCCCATACGTGCAAAGAATAGAAGAAATGCTAAAATCATATGATACATTAATGGCACAACTACCAAAGTTCAGTGTTGAGGATGCACAATCCCAAGGATCTCCTCTTGTTGTTGCATTACATGATCAAGAACATTTGTTAACAACAGGAAGAACAACATTAAGAAGAAGAGGAGGCTGGTGAAGAGGCTACTTCCACTAGAGAACCACCCAAGAAAAAGCAAAAAAATAGAGCACAATATGGTTTAGGATAGGAAAAGTATGGGCAAAGTTGTGATAATAGAGCATGGAAAATACTTCAGAAAATTGAAAAGGCAAATGCAGAAAGAGCCGCAAGATGAAGGTCATGAAGATAACCAAATGATACTGTTTGGAGAAGATGATGAGAGAGTGATGATGGCCAATGAATTCATCAAAGATGATGAATTCATAAAATATGAAGAATTCAAAATCTTCTTGACCAAATTGAAGCAAAAGGATTTGAGGAAAAGATTTATCACAGGTGAAGGACAAGAGGAAAATAATTAGGAGATTGTGAAAATGCTCTAGGATTATGATCCTGAGAGTGAATTGATTACTGTGGAGCATGCCAGATTATTGGTATATAATAGTGGGGTGTTGTTAATTCCTAACTAGGACTTATAGTCCACTTTCATTGTTGATTAGATTAGAAGGCAAGAAAACCCTCTGATGAAAATAGAGATTGAAATAGATGAGGTATTGAAAGGATCAGGATTTGATCCTAAGTATAATACTTTAGCCATTTGGTCCTTGGACCCTGCTACACAGAAGCCTTTGGTTATGACCATAAGGGAGGAAAAAAGAGCTGATAGAGTGATATGGAATTTACAAAATACCAGTGATACTGAGATTTCCCAGCTCACGACTCAGGTATCTTTCATGAATTCAACAAAAATAGAGGATTTTTCAAAAATATATGAAATTTTTTTTTGTCAAATGATGGCTCTAGCCAAGAAACAAGAAGAAGTTGTGGTTCATAACCACACCCTAGAAGATAAAATAGAAAAATTAGAGGCAGAGTTGGAGGAAAAAAAGAAAAATGCAGCCCCCTCAGAAGTATCAAAAGATAAAATAGATGTTGTAATGGAGACAAAAGAGGACTCAGCACTGGCAGAAGGCCAATCTAAATAACTATTACAGGGAAAAAATAATAATGTCATGTCTATTATATTTCCTATACTACAACATCAGATTGATGTTTTGAAGGAAAATACAGAAATAGTGTATACACTATATCGATCACTAAAGGAAGCCTTGAGAATAGCTATTGAAGCCATGAAATTTCTGGAGCCTACTTTCAAAACTTGGTCAGGAAAAGATAGGTTTATTGACAAAGTGAAGACAACAATGTTATACAGTGATTAATATCTTGATAAAATCATAGACACTATTGAGATGATTAATGAAGTGAATGATACTTATGCTTTCTTCAATGGAAAAGCTAGGTTAATAGATAACAAATTGCAATTATTTGGTAATCATTGCCCTCCATTAGTTCTAAAGATTTATGATGAATCAAGTATGTTAAAAACACAATCAGATTGGAAAGTAGAATTTGATGGAATATTCAAGGATGAGGAAATGAAACAACACCTAGAAAAGGATATTGATGCAGAGTATTGCAATGAATTGATTGATAAAATTTTTAAGATTGAAATAGATATGACAAAGTTTGTTGTCGAGGCCATAACAACTATGGAGGCCAGGTGGATAGAAGTTGTTACCAAGCTAGAGTAGGAGAATAATTTTGATTGGCCCACTACAAAGGAGGTGAATAGGTGGGAAGAAAATTTGAAATGATAAGTGAGATATTTTCAAATGAAAGAACAATTTTTATTCAGACTTCGCATACATTATGCCACCCATGTTCTGTTTTAAAATTGGTTTTTCTGTCAGTTGTAAAATTTTTTGGAAATATTTTGTAAATATTTCCCATGTAGTATGTAGCTTGTTGCATCCTTAGGTATAAAAGGATTCCAAGAATACTAGGAAAAGGATATCCATTTTTACTTGGGAGTACAAGTTTGAATTGTATAAACTCTAGTTTAAGACCAATATATTTTGAGTAGGGTTTTGAAAGCTTTATGATTGGATGTAATTACTTTTGATATGAATACAAATGGAATCCATCAATAATTTTTGAATCATATGATGAGTAATTTTCTTCATTACTATGTTCTAAATTTTATTTAAATTGAATACTCAAGGAATTTTCAATTTATGTGTCTGTCAGGAATATTTTTGAATTGTCTTAGGGTTCTTTCAAGGAAAGATCAAAATCACCTTAGGGTTATTTCAGTAATATTTAGAGTATCAAATGAATTTGATGAATTAGTTTATCATATGTGTGAAGGTTGATATGCAAGGTGTATCTATTTTCATTTCAGATCTGTAGTTTTTTTAAGTTCATATTCACAGTAATTGGTTATAAATATTCATACTGACTCCATGCCCTAGGATAAAGCACTGGTCTATTTTTGATTGGAATAGGTGACTATCATATTGAAATTGATCTTTGTCATTAAGTTAAAATATAACAAATAAATGTTGTAGAGACTGGTCTCTGTAATTCCATTTTTATCATCTAGAACTATTTTTTTATTTGATTGTTCCGAGTCAGAAGGGTATTCCCACCCAGGTTTATGGAGCTCAAAGTGTAGGGGGTTTTAAAACCTTGTTTTTTTCTTTATGTATCTTTCTTGATCAGTGTTTGGGATAAATAGAGAAAGCTCATTTAAATTATTTCATAACTCAGTAAGAAAAAGAACTAACAGTCCTAGTGAAAATTTTTGTACAATCCTTAGTAGAAGATGTTAGGGAATGGTTTAGGAGTCTATCTCATAGTTCTATAGGAACAATGGATGAACTGATTGATCTATTCAAGAAATAATATGGTGATAAGACTAATGAAGGATTTTTTCTCAATGAATTCAACAATATAAAGAAGACCTCAAATGAACAAGTAACTAAGTTCAACACAAGATTCCAATGAGCCATGCATAATCTCTTTCAAAAAATGAAGTTGGATCAAAAGATATGTCTCGCTACCTATCTCAATGATTTTGATTCAAAAATGGGTTATGCACTTAGAGATAAGTATCCAAGAACTATAATAGAAGCCTACAAAACAACTGTGAATATATAGATGAATAGGAGGATATTAAGAAAATTGGGTGAAAGAGATGATCCATGCTTTAGTAGGAGTAATCAAAAGGAACCTGGATACAGAGAGTACAAGGCTTCACAGAATAACAGACCATCCTATAATAATAACTATAACCCACAAAATAGGATGCATAATTACCCCTATGGTACCCAATTCAAGGATGGAAAGCCTATTAATCCACAAAGGAAAGACAAACATGAGAATAGGACTCCTAATCCCCTACATAAAAATACTATTCACATGTGTAATGATGACTTTTGGTGTGAGGCTTGTGAGGCACTGCACAATCTTGATTTTTGCATTGTTTCTTTAGATATAAAAGCAAATGAAGAGAAAGAAAAGGATGAAAATGAGCTATGTGATTATAGTATGAATAATTCTTATTCATGTCATGATATGGATTCTGATGATGAGAATGAAAATCATGACATATATGGCTCGCAAGGAAGAATGGAAGTTCATCAATAATAAATCTTGTCAGATTGTGAAGAGGAAGATAGGGTTGATCACATAAGGTGTTATGTCCAAAATAGTTAGGAACCCTCAGTAGTGAGAAAGTACTCTAATGAAAAAAAATCCAGAATAACTGTTGATCAGGTAAACAAAGAAAGAAATAACTATCACCTAAGAAATAGAGTTGTGGGTAATGTTGGTAGTCAGCCATCAGACATCTTCATAAAAGAAAATAAAATAGATGCCAAATATATACAAAAAAAAAGATGGACCTAGGGAAAATGTAAACAAACCTAAGGTCAAAATAGTAAACAAATATAAAAAATCAAAACATGTACATGTATAAAAAGATAAAGTGCCAGAAGCAAGTTCTTCCTCCCCCAAACTTGAAAATAAGAAATCCAATAAGGAGGAGCCTATTGTGAATATTCAGATAGAGGAAAACAATATTATTCTAGAAAAACCTAAAACCTCTAATGTAAAGTATAGTCCAGTGGATATGGGCCAGTTTTTATCTCAAATGACTATCAAGGTCCCATTCCTAGAAATGATGAGGATAAAAGAACACAAATACAAATTTTTTTTCAGTGTTAAATAATGTATCACTAGTAAAACCTTAGAAACCAGAAAATATTGAAAAGAAATTCAATAATAAGGGAAAGGAGGCTAAGGGGATGATTTTTGAGATCCATCACATTTACTTAAACACAAATACTTCTACAGTGGTTGTTGATCCCTTTTTCTTGACATTGGTAATAAATGGAAAGATGCTCAAAAATTGTATGATAGACTCAAGAGCATATAATATAGTCATGCCTGCAGAAATCATGAGATCCATGGGATTGCAAGTAGATAATCCTCATGGGAGGTTTCAAGCAATGGATTTAAGAGAAATCTCTATTTTTGGAACCATTAAAGCCTTACCTTACAAATTATCCATATGCCTTGATACAGTGTTGACTATGAGTGTACTGGTGGTTGATATTCCACAACATTATGGCATGTTGTTGTCCAGAAAATAGAGTGCTCAATGGGGATCAGTATTTAGTGTGACTTGTCCTATGCCACTTTCAATATAGTTGGGAATAATGTAAAGGTGTCTAGATAGGGAAGAACACCTCATATGATAGAGTTGCATGAGGATACAAATATTAATTACTGTGTTGATATTGAAATGGAAAATTTTAGAATCAAAAGGAGTGCTCACCAATTTGAAAATGTTGATCCTTTCGTAAAAGAGTTAACTACACAGAGTGATGGTTTATAGAAAATGTATTTTGATGGAGCCTATTCAAAGGAAGGATCAGGAGCTGGAGTTCTACTTATATCTCCATCAGGTACCACACTCAAATATTCTTTTCTATTATCTTTTCAGTGTACAAATAATATAGCAGAATATGAAGCTTTGTTTCTAGGGCTAGACATTGCTGCTAAACATGGTATAAAGTGCTTAAAAGTTTATGGTGACTCGGAGTTAGTGGTTTCCCAAGTAAGGTCCAAATATGCTATCAATAATGATAGACTAAAGATGTATAGACATGTTATTTGGGACCAAATAGAATTTTTTGATGCCTTCAATATAAATTGGATAGAAAGGTCTAGAAACATTATGGCAGATTTCTTAGCTAATGTTTCTTTGAAAACTGATAATTTGACCTTAAATGGGGTATCAATTATTGAGGCTAAAAGAAGACCATTTGTCCCTGACAATATTTAGGACTGGCAAGTATTTGAAGATGACCAAGATATCCTTACATTTCTTCAAAGCCTTGATCATTATGAAGATGAGCACATAGATTGCAATAATTTTCTTGAAGTCATTGATGGTAAGGATTGTATACTAGGGGGTGAGGTTGTCCAATTAAGTTCTAACCATATTCCTAAGGGATTGGTAGAACTAGAGGCATTGTTTGGTAGTCAGAATGAACATGCAACAAGAATAAGCAATTCCAAGGTTGAGGATTTAGAGGAGATAAATTTGGGATCAGAGACCATTCCTCAGATAGTTTATATTGGAAAAGGATTGGATTCCCATGTCATAACCAATTTGATAAAATTATTGAGAAAACATAAGCATGTGTTTGCATGCTCGTATGAAGATTTAAAATCTTATAGGGAAGACCTTTTTGAGCATGAAATCCCACTCAAAATAGATGTGAAACCATTCAGACAAAAAAAAGACCTATTAATCCACTGTTGGCTTCCAAGATGCAATAGGAGTTGATGAAATTAAAGGATGCTGGGATTATCCAGCATATGATACATTCAACTTGGGTTTCAAATCTAGTACCAGTAAGAAAAAATAATGGTGATATAAGATTGTGTGTTTATTTTAGAAATCTGAACATTGCATCATTGAAAGACAATTATTCTCTACCAAACATGGAAGCAATGTTGCATAAAGTTACTGGTTGTGAGCTATTATCAATGATTGAAGGCTTCTTATGCTACAACTAGGTACTTTTGAAAGATTTAGAACAATTTAAGATTGCATTTACTACTCCATGGGGAACTTATGCATATATTAGAATGCCATTTGGATTAATAAATGCAGGAGAAACTTTTTAGAAAGCCGTGGATGTAGCATTTAAAGAGTTTATTGATCTATTCATGGTTATCTACCAAGATGATTTGACTTCATTTTTTAAGAAAGCAGGGGATCATTGTGAACACCTAGAAAATAATTTCAACAAGGCTTTAGAATATGATGTTTCACTAAACCCTAAAAAATGTCATTTTGCAGTCACAGAAGGAAAGTTATTGGGACATATAGTGTCCAAAGATGGAGTAAGGATAGACCCTGAGAGAATAGAATCTATTCAAAAGTTCACTGCTACAAAGAATATAAAAGGTGTGCAATATTTCCTAGGAAAGATCAATTTTGTTAGAAGATTCATTGCAAATTTTGCTAAAATTGTCAAGCCAATTATCAAGTTATTAAAGAAAGATGTAAATTTCCAATGGAGTGAACAAGCTCAGTTAGCATTTGAAAAAATTAAGAAAGAAGTACAAGAGGCCCCCGTTTTACAATCTCCTGATTACAGTAAGCCCTTTTCTTTATTCTCATTTGCATCTTTTCATACTATTGTTGTTGTTTTACTTTAGAAAGATGAGGAGGGATTTGAACATCCAATTGGATTCTTTAGAAAATCACTCCAAGCTCTAGAGATGAACTATGAAATGATGGAGAAGCAGGTATATCCATTGGTAAAATTTGTTAAATCATTCATACCCTACTTGGTTTGTGCCAAATTTCTTGCATATGTACCTCATTCAGCAGTGAAGGATATTCTTACCCAATCAGAAGTGACTGGTAAGAGATGTAAATGGATTAATAGAATTTAGGAATTTAACCTAGAAATACATATTACTAAATTGGTTATAGGACAAGGTCTATAAAAATTTATGACAGAAGAAAATATAGACTTGGTACAAGTGAATAATGTAGTGATACAAGATTAAACAATAACAAGTATTGAAAGATAGCTACACTATGTTGACATCATGTATTACCTCAAGAATGCCAAGTGTCCTGAAGCCATGTCAGATAATCAAAAGAGGAGTTTTAAGTTACAAGCTCATAATTAAACCTTAGTTCAAGGAGATCTATATTGGAAAGACAAAAATGGTGTACTACTATTATGTTTAGATAAGAGCCAATCTGAGAAAGTACTAATTGAAATGCATGCTAGACTATGTGGTGGGCATTTTTCTGCTAAGACCATTGCCCATAAGATTTTAAGGGATGGATATTATTGGCCTAATATATTTAAAGATACTCATGCATTTTTTAGGAAATGTGAGCCTTTCCAGAGGTTCTCAAATAAGTTAAAATTCTTAGGTGCCCTATTGTTGAACCCTGTGAGTGTTGAAGCACCTTTTGCAATGTGAGGTATTGATTTTATTGGAGAATTTTTAGAGAAATCTGGTGGAGGACACAATTAGATACTTTTTGCCACTATCTATTTTACAAAGTGGATTGAAGATATTCCCACTAAAAAAGCAACAAGAAAAATGGTTATTGATTTTTTATTAGAAAATATTCTAACGAGATTTGGTGTCCCTGCCAAGCTAGTGATGGATAATGCTATGTATTTCAGATCTGATGAAATCAAGGATTTCTACAATGAATATGGGATTATAATGTCTTACTCATCCCCATATCATCCTTAGGCAAATGGCTAAGAAAAATACAGCAATAAAAGCATTTTGAATATTTTAAACAAGACCTTGGAAAAGAACAAAAGAGCTTGGCTCACAAAGTTGAAACTAGCTCTATGGGCTGATAGAATAAAAATCAAGAAAGCTATTGGTAAGTCATCATTTGAAATTGTATATGGTTTATAGTCTAGGATGCCTATGAACAATTTATTACCTATATACAAATTTATTCAAGAAGAAGAGATAGAAATCTCTGACCCAATGAAAGATAGAATAATGCAACTAGAAGAGATTAATGAAATCAAAAGAGAAGGTCAGAAAGAGAATATAAAGCTGCAATAGAAAATGAAGTATCTTTATGATAAGAGAGCTGGTAGCAGAAATTTTATACGTGGTGATCTTGTACTCCAATGGAATGTGAGAGCAGAGGATAAAGGGAAACATAAGAAGTTTGAGTCCTTATAACTTGGTCCCTTTATTGTTTTTGAGAGCTTTGATAAAGATTCCTATATCTTGAAGAACATAGATGAGGAAGAATATGAATTTCTAGTGCATGGGCAGTTCTTGAAGCCTTTCTTCAGTTGAAAGTGAAAATTTAATGCACAGTAAATTTTTGTATTATATGTAAATATGTGTGTTTCTTTCAGTTGTGTATTTCTTTCAACAATAGGTTAGTCAACATTTTTTTTAGTGGTGTGCAACCAAAGATTATGTGGTTCTTGATATAAACTTGTGTTTAAATATCCTCAGATAGAGCCACTATTGGTTTCATTTGTAGTTTTGTAGTCTACCAATTTTTTTTCAAATCCTAGTCATTTCCATGCTTGAGAGTTGAAAATCCTATCTGAAATGGTCAAAATACCTCTGCATATAATGATCTTCAAAGACAAATCAAGAAAAAATGTCCAAAACCTTAATTCCTAGGTCATCCTCTGTTCAAAAATGGCTAAAAGACCTAATTTTCTCAGTCATGTTTCTATTTTGAAGTTACTTTATCATAACTTAAATTCTTTGATATTTCATGTGCTTTTTAAAGATTGTTGCTAGGTCTCTTAAAGCTCAGAGAATATTCCATTTTTTTATGAGACTTAGCAAAAATGCCTTGTCACATTATCTCCCAAGGAAAATAATATACCTCAAATAGAAGGGAGACTTAGCACAGACCATCCATCTCTAGTTTCATCCAATGGTAGTCGAGAAGTCTCTTAATAATCTCTGCAGTTAGAAAATTATTCAGCAACATTGACTTCCTTTAGTCGTGAAGTCTCCTAAGTAAACCAGAGTTAAATGTTGGTTTCAATATTAGTGTTTTTGTTGGGTCATAGAAGAAAGAAAGGGTTAAGTGAAAAATCATGAGACTTGGTGACAACCATCAGATTAAAAGAAGATCCAATGGTTGGCACTAAGTCACTGCAAAATTTTGAAAAGTCAAAGATGATTCAGCAATTAAGAGACAAAAGGATAACATTGAGACACATGTTTAATAGTCGCGTAGTCTCTGGGAAAAATTTAAAATAAAGAATATATTTGGTGACTTAGAAATAATGGTCGCATAGTCTCATGAAAAATTAGAGTTTGCCTTGAGGATTTGGATACTTAGCGCAGACCATCAAATGCAGATGAAAGAAGATCTACGATAGTCAGGTAATCTCTAGATGAAAGGGATAAGTGAAAATTTATTCAGTGATTAAGAGATAAAGCCTTAGTCATGTTATCTCCAATAAATTATCATTTAAAAGGTTTTCTCAGAGATAAGAAGATTACATAGTCACCAAGTCTGTAAAAGGAAACCAAGGTTTAAAATGAGTTGTTAGAAGCCTCAATCACAAAGTCTCAGAAAAATATGAGTTAAATGATTTCATTTGGTGACAAAGAGATAACCGTTGATTAGGAAGTTGATCATGTGGCAGTCACCAAGTCTCAATAAGAGACCATAGTTAAGGGTAACTCTCAGTGATAATGAGAAAATGCAGTCGCGAGGTCGCTAATAAGAGAACCAGAGTTTGAACAAAGACTTTTCTTCAGTGCCAATATGTATAGTTTCCAGCCAGTGGAAATTAACGTATTTATGAAAAGTGTGTTAAGAAGTGGCTAAGATATAACTAAGATAGATAATCAGATCAAATCTGGATTGTGTTCAAATATAATAAGGGTTTTTTATGAAAAGGCACTCATTCAAATTTGATCTCTTGTCACTTTAAGAGGCTACGACTAGGAGAGATTGATTTCACAGCATGAATAATTGTAGATAGAAGTTATTGAGTTACAATTATATGATTTATGTATTGATGGTTATGAAATAAATAGAGTTTACCGTTAATCATTGCACTTTACCAAGATTTTTATTGTTTTCAGAGTGAAACTTTCCAAGTAATCAGTGTATGCAAAAAAAAAGAGCTTCTTGGATTTACAGAGTGAAACAAGCAAGGTTTTCAGTCCATAATCTAGGGAATTATAGTGATAATATGTTCCCTAGGGAAAATTGAGTGACTCACAGTTGGAAGCAAGTGTTTCTGGGGATAGATTTGTTTCAATATCGGTAAAGATAAAGTGTGATCAAAACCAGAGGATAAGATGAGTCAAGAAGTAAGAATAGCTTCTGCCAGTGGGAAAAGTGGGGATGTAGAAGATAATATGAAATGGAAGAGGAATTTACTCTAAAGAATTCATCACTTTGTTTCCTGGATTTAGTTAGAATAGAAAGGTAAATGTCAATAATCTCATTGATGATTTTTCATATATTAGGGATGTTAAAACTCCAGGTTCTTCTGGTTATTCTCTTTTTAATTACTTCTACAAAAATAGTGATGAAGCTATTCCAATTTCAAACCCATGGACTTGTGGATTAGCCAAGTTAGTAGTCCCTGATATATTTGTAGATGTTGATTTCATTCTAGAGATGGCCAATAGGTATGATGTCCTTACTAGGACCATAAAAAGGGATGGTGGGAAAGCTCTAGTAACCCTAGGTAGGAATTCATTCATGAAAGCATTCAATGTCTATTACCCAGTCTCTACAGAGATAAATTTGAAAGGTTTAGAGGCCAGATATACAAGAGAGTCTGGCATTGCATCAAAGTTTATCCAAGAGTATCATGTGCCCAGAAAGATAAGGAATTACATAGCGCCTATCCCATGAAATGCTCCCTACTACTATAAGGACCTAAATGTTTATATGAATTACATATCATATGCACTATGTAGAGTTTTGGCCGTGGATGAAGGGCCTGAGAGAATAAGTGCAAACATCCTCATGATTGTCTTAGATATGCAGATCCCTCATATCGGCACAAGCTATGATTATATTCAGTATATAATTTACAAAATGCATCAAAGGTTTGTTGATATCAAAAACAAGGAGAAAAACCCTAATTTCATGCATTATTACATATTAATGCATTTGATTCTATATTACAATTTTCCTCTTATGGATTGCTAGAATATGAGGCCATAGAGATTTTATCAAAATCAAGCCAACCCAATATAGTTCTGGTTAAGAGTGTGGAACTACACCTCCAGGGAGAAAGAATTCTATGCTTTCTAGAATTGGATAGTATATCCAATCCTCAAGTGTTTAGGTTTAGACAAGACTAGGTTTCTAGTGAAGGTGCTGGAATTGCTGAGGCCATGCCAGCATGTTGATAAATGGCTAGGAGACCACAACTGGGGGGATTTTTGGTATGAAAAAAATTACACATTGATAAGGGTTTATGGTTGTACTCACCCACCCCATGTTCTATCATTCCATGTGCCACCTAGAATCACAGCAATAGAATTCATCAGACAATTGATTTTAATAGACAGGGAGCACCTGGCTCCTCATAGAAAGGGTACATTTACCCATATACAATTGAAGATCTACAACTTTAGAATTGGAAAAAGGGCAGTGGATTCAGTTAATAATTGGATGAGCCATTATAGGATGAATTTATGGAACATGAGTAGTGTATGGAGGAAGACCTCATTAGAAATATACTAGAGGATGAAGAAGTCAATCAAAGGGCTAACAAATTTAATGAATTGATGGACTTGGAGAGACAAGTATAGAGGAAAGGAATCTCTTTTGGGGTTTTTTCCTAGATTTACCATATTTGAAAAGACTTGATGCCATGATTGAGTCTTATAATTTTCTATGTAATCAACTTGAGGATGCACTTGTAGTGAAGGAAAAAGGCCATAAAGGGAATTCTTCATCTAAATATGATGAGGATAGTGATGAAAAATATTTATTTCCTAGCTCCCCTCCAATGGATCATCTATTTGTTGAAGAACAAGAAGCATAAGGAGAGAATATAATTGACCTAACAGAGGTACCAAAAAATGAAGTCACTGATGAGCCCCCATTAAAGAAACAAACAATAGAAATAGGGGAGACATCTCATGATAAGAAAAAGGAAAAGAAAAAGGATAGAATTGGTGCTCTCATCACTAGTGATAGAGCCTATGATCATCAACTGAGAAAGCAGATAAGACAAGGAAAAAAGATGCAGAAAGATGATGAAGAGGAAATAGAATTACCTCTTTTAACATGCATAGATGAGAGATTTATACATCAAGAGCAATTCTTAAATGATGATAATTTTATTAAGACTAAAGAATTTAAAGAGTTTATTATCTAGAATAAGTAGAATCGGGTAGGGGAATAGTTGCAGTTGGTAAGAGGAGATCTGGTAACAAGTGAGGCATTGCAAGATTTTGATCCTGATTCAAAATAAATCACACCAGAAGAAGCTAGGTATCTGATAAAGTCCAGTGGAATATTGTTAGTGGAAGTATGATACTTAGCCTCAGGCTTCATAATTAATTAGATAAGGAAGAAACCTGATGTCAAGCTATCATCATAAATACAGGTTGGATAAATGATAAGAGGATTTGGATATAATCAAAAATCCCAGGCCCTAGCAATGTGGAGCTTAGCTCCAAAGGATCAGAAGTCATCCTTGCTGAACATACAAGAGAAAATGGAAGGATAAAATATCAGTTGGTCTATCCAAAACAAAGGAGACATGGAAATTTCTCAATTTCTCACCCATTTTGCATAGTTGAATGAAGCTAAGGCTACCCAGATGTCAGAAAGATTCAAAAAACTGGCTAGTGAAACTAGTGATATAGTTAAGGACATGGAGTTGTGTATGATCAAAATCAAGGCACAAGAGAAGCTCATAGTAGGCCTAAGACAAAAATTGCTAGAGATTCCTGAGGCTGCCCATGCAGAGCACAAAGAAGGAACAAATGTTGAAGTTCAAACACTGGAAACATAGTATAGTGCAACAGAAATAGGGTAGGTGACTAGTGAGCATAACAATGTTATTTTAGGTGCATTGATTGAAATTTTGCAGCATAGGATCAATGTAATAAAGGATAAAATAGATATAGTATATGGTGCCTATGGTAAATTTCTAGGCCTTCAAGTGGAAGTAAACAATTTTGTTTCAATTTTGAACCCCTACTATGCTACATGGTCAAGAAGAACATGATTATTTGAGAGGTTAGCATCTTTGCAACCACATAGATCAGATCTGCCAGAAATAATAACCTAGGTTTGGGTGGAGATAGAAGACATCGGGGCAACCTTGTCCTTTTTCAAAGGCAAGGAAAATCATATTGATGTAAGATTAAACATGTTTGGGCCTGATTACAATAGATTTGTGCCTCTAATAAGATCAGAATATAGTTAAATCAAGCCACTAGTAGTATGGAGCTCAAAATTTGACACTATGCTACCTAATAAAGAGGTATATGTTTCTAACAAAGGAGAATTAGATATGGAAAGATATAAGAAGGTTCTAGATGAGGCCTTTAAAGCATAAATAGATTTTAATAAATTTATTACAGATGTCAAGAGCATTATGGTTGCAAGGTGGGAGAGGAAGAAGACCCAATTGGAGAACATTCAGAGCTTTGAATGGCCCAAGGAAGAAGATGTCATAGTGATGAAGGGTGCTCCCCTTAATACCACAAACACATAACATAAACAGAGAAACAACAACAATATGCAAGAACAGAAAATTGGCTTCTTATTATCTCCACAAATGTGGAATTACAAACTTTCAGAATTACAATATGCAAAGCCACATGGGCATTCCCTTACAATATTCTATAGGACAAAGCCTCGAATTATTACCCAGATCTACTACCCAGAACTATCCTGAACTGCCTAAGACAATAATACAGCCTTCCTTATATAGGCAATTTTCCACCGCCTGGGAAGGTTCCAGAATAAGGCCGACCAAACTTAGAATTATTTTTATTTTACATTTTATTACATCATAGTTGGCTCAAGATAACCTTTGAAACCCGAACATAAATTTTGAAGAAAATTATTTTCCGCCATTTCAGGTGGCCCAACTTCCGAAGACCATAAGTCATCAC
>MU225802.1:3431579-3445847 GCA_018584345.1 Thuja plicata | reverse complement strand
ACATGGGAATTGGTCCCTAGACCCAGTGACAAAAATGTGATTGGAACAAAGTGGGTATTCAGAAATAAGATGAATGAAGATGGTACAGTAGTTAGAAACAAAGAAAGATTGGTATGTAAAGGATATGCACAGAGAGAAGGAATAGACCACACTGATACATTTTTCCTAGTGAGCAGACTGGAAGCCATAAAGTTGTTCTTGGCATATGCAACATTCAAAGACTTTAAAGTTTATCAAATGGATGTAAAATCAGCTTTTCTGAATGGTGATATGAATGAAGAAGTCTACATTGAATAGCCTAAAGAATTTAGTCTTTAAGATGAACCACACATGGTATACAAATTGAAGAAAGCACTCTATGGTCATAAACAGGCACCAAGAGCTTTGTATGAGAGACTTGATGGTTATCTTACCAAGATTGGATTCAAGAAAGGAGCAGCAGATTATAACCTATTCACAAGAGAAAAATCTGATGGATTATTATTAGTTGCTATATTTTTTGATGACATTATCTTTGGGGGTAATGACAAGCTTAGTAAAGCATTTGTAAAAGAAATGTAGAATGAATTTGAAATGAGTATGATTGGTTCTATAAAATACTTTTTGGGACTGAATGTAAAACCAATCGATAAAGGTATATTTATTAATCAGTCAAAATATTTAAAGGAAATACTGAAGAAATTTTAGATGGATGATTGTAAGCCAATATGCACTCCCATGATAATAGGAAGCAAGCTTTCAAAGGATGATGATTACACAATATTTTATAAAACATTGTACAAATATATCATTGGTAAACTCATTTATCTAACTCAATCTAGACCTGACATATCTAATGTAGTTGGCATTGTTGGAAGATTTGTAGCTGAACCCAAGCAGAGTCACCTAATGGCAATCAAGAGGATATTTAGATATCTAAAGGGAACTATAGACTATGGTTTATGGTATCCTAAATAAGAGAATGTACAAATTCATGTGTACACTAATGCAGATTGGGCAGGTTGTATTGATGATAGGAAGAGCGCTTCAGGAGGAGCAGTAAAAAAGAGAAGAAAGATGTACAGAGTAGATTATCAGAGTTGGTTCATTCATCAAGAGTCTATGTGAAGAAGAAGTGAAAGATTGTAAAACACTGGAACTGATCAAGACAACAGGTCTACTCTACATTTCATCATTAGATATAGTGCATATCTATTATATAGAAGCTTGTAGCCTTCACCATCAAGTAGTGAGATTTTGGATAGTGAGTCCACCACCCCTAACAGGGTTATTTGTAAAAGACTCCTAACAGAGTTCAACCCTTAACCAAGTCACTATACTTATTGCATTGTAAATTACAACTCCTAAAAGGGTTGAGATATCTTCTGACAAGGATTACTATAAACAAGTATAGTTCATTGTGGGTGTTAATTCCCACCAGGGTTTTAACCATTTGGTTTCCCCGTAATCAAATTGTGTGTTGTGTACTATGTTATCTGATTAAGCATTTACTTTGTTGTATTCTGAAGTTAAAGAATTAAAGTTACTGATAACTGATTCACCCCCCCTCTCAATTATCCTTTGGGACTATTGTAACAACTTTTTAGATCCAAATATAGTTTCCTTCTTGGTTTCTTAACTTGTAGGCTCGGCACAGCCTTTGTTGCAAATTTTGTCTTTGATCCAGAACTACTTTCTCCAATCTTGTTTGCATATACTTTTGTTTTCTCTACTGGGGATGTGGTATTAGATTCCCTTTTCCTTGGATGATTTTCAATGGGAGGGGTGACTCTACGCTTTGCTTTACTTGGCTTTGTTACCTTTGCTACTGCTGGCCTCTTCCCTTTTTCCTTAGCAGTAATCTCTTCTTCAGATTCACTAACTTCTTCTCCTTGTTCCTCAGATACATCATCTCCTTGTCTAGTAGAAATGTCTATAGGTGCATCCTCTATCTCTTCATCACTCGGCAAGCCAACCATATTTTTCATATTTTTCACAATCTTTTTCCTCTTTCTTTCCATGGTTCTTTCCTTAAGATTCATTGAAATCTTTGCCTTTGCTTCATCATAATTTC
Organism: Thuja plicata; assembly: GCA_018584345.1. Taxonomy (NCBI): domain Eukaryota; kingdom Viridiplantae; phylum Streptophyta; class Pinopsida; order Cupressales; family Cupressaceae; genus Thuja; species Thuja plicata. Next base: position 3,443,794 of record MU225802.1, on the reverse strand, counting down.
CAAATATTTTAGCTTTAGTATCAATCTCCTCTGCTAGGAGTGTTGTGATAGCTATTGATGCTTCATCAATATTAACTTTATAGGGAAATGGCTCTAGCCATGATACCCTAGGTGTCATAGCCTGAATATAGGTGTAATCTGTATCAACTAAGAAATGTATCTCTTCATAGTGCTTCTCCACAAGTGAATTGGGAATTCTGGTCCTCAACCTCATTCTCTTTTTGAATTCCACAAAATAATTTCCCATAATACCATTGAAATTGTTGCCTAATTGCTTAATACATTCACTAATCAGTAAAGTGATGGGTCTGTCCTTCTTCTAGAAAATATTTCCTAGTGTAGGAAATGACTTCTGTACATAAAAGAAAATACAAACTAGCAAAGAGCCAAACTTACATGATGAGCTTTTAGCTTTCCTGATTGATAGTAAGTTCTCAACTAGTTGTGTCAACTGGATCTTGGCAAGGTCATAGGTGTGATTCTTTTTTACTATCTTCCATGCCTGGTCCATGGGTGTATAGGGAACACTATCCAGTTGGCTTGACTGATAGAACTTGTGTGCAATCACTCTCACTCCAAAATAAGTTCCATGTCTATAATTGTAGAGATAGTCATACCTCTATTATTCCAAATAGCTCCAGTGTTAGTTTCTATCTCTTCTTTACTTTGATCTCTCATAGTCTATTTATCACTGATAATAGGATACCCAGTAACTCTATGAATAATGTCTTTTGTGATCTTTACTAGACCATTGTCCAGCCACATATGCATATTATGAACTCAACTTAGGACAACCTTAATCCATTCATCACTGAATTTTGTCAGAAACTCTAGGGAACGAGTTAACCCTTTGTCGGCTAAATCTTTGAATTCACCTTTTAGAATTCCATTTTCACACAACTTGTCATATGATTTTCTCAATTCTCTATCACCCACTTTGCCAATTTTAACCATGTAGCATGATATAACATCATGAATCATAAGTACCTTTCATGGGATCAATGAGAGGGCTCCATTCATATCACTCAAGATTGCACTTTTGGGAATGGCATGAACATTTGGTGGTGCGCATGCATCACTCCTTACTAGCTTAGTTTGATTCAGATCCTCCTCCATTCCTTTGACTGGTACGGAAGAACTTGCAGCCATAATCTCTTGAACTTAGGGTTCAAGAATGAAGAACAGAGTACCTTGGAAAAAAATCACTTTGCACTGTTCAACTTAGGGTTGCCGACAGCATGCTAATGAAATTATCGAAAAAAAATTTGCTAAGATCAATTCTATAACTTCTTTGATCGCTCTGTGAATGCTGAAAATTGCAAGGTGAAAGTGAATAATAGACCGTTCATCCTTATATAGACTCGAAAGGTCAAGATAGGTAAGCATTAAATATTTTTCCCATTAGGTTAGTGCAAGCCAGCTGTCATTGGCCAATTAACACAACTTGCATACCACTTGGCTTACCACACTTGGCCATCACAACTTACTCGACCCACCAACTCGGCACTTGTCCAAACATGTCATGGTGCATCTTAACATATGCAGATATGGACTTTGGCACATTTACATATTAGGAACTAATGTAAGATTTGAAATTTAAATACAGTTCCTTACATACCTCTATTTCTCAGTTGGATATGGTGTGATCACCTGATCCATTAGATTGGGTGACCTCAGCTTCAGTGGATTCACTGCTGCTCAGCTCTGTTTTCCTTACCCATGTATGGTTCATCTGTGCTCTTACTTATTCAACAGTAGGACCAGGAACTCTTTTCCTACACTCTCTCTTAGTGTGACCTATCTTCAAACAACTAAATAGACTAAGCTTCCATTCATCCAACTCTTAGATTTCCCTCTGACATGTTTCTTTAAGCAATCTTTAGGTGTGTGTCCATATTATTCATAGTAATGACAACTCTGCCTTGTATTATAATCCTAGTTATAAGTGTTGCCTCTCTTAGATGTTTTTATTTGTGTCTTTGATGTCCATTGTTGTTTACCATTGGATCTACAGTCTTGTGCCTTATGACCATGTTTCTGATACTTGTAACAATAAACATTAAATCTTGGTTTGTAGGTGCATCGCTTGCTTTAGCCCAACATTCATGTGCTCTATGTCAAAATTTCTTGCAATTAAAACAGTAACCATTGAACATAGATTTAGGATTGGACTTACCTTTCTTGCTTCAGCAAATATTTTTTGTATGACCTAGTTTTCCACAGTGGTGGTAAATAGGCTTTTTGTGCTTTGTCTTTGCATTCCCCCTTTCACCAATCTTAGACGATTCTCCTTTCTCAGCAAATGTCTTTGGTTCAGTGTGACCTAATCCAAAAGAATCCTTTGACCCTCTTGATGCTTCCATTAGATTCTCAAAATGAGTCAAAGCTTCATTAGGTTTGTTTAACCTTTCATTAAGTTCCGTCTCAGATCTCAAATCATTTTTCAATTGATTGTTCTCAGATCTCACATTTATTATTTCCATATCTTTCCTACTAATCTCCTGATTTGCAAGTAACAGTTGATTTTCCATGTCAACCTGATTGATTGTCATCATTTGCACATCATGTGTCCTTTCATCAAGTCTGACAGTTATCACTCTTTTGTCTTCTTTTGCCATAGCTTTGTCATCTTTAGCTTTCTTCTTTTGTTCCACTACTTCACATAGTCTCACTATCTGCATTTCTTGTTCTCTTTTCAAGTTTCTAACTTCTTCACACAGTGCATTGTTCTTTTCTAGTAGATCTGCAATTGTTGCATCACTCTAAGTAGAATCTCCATTCTGAAATAGTTTTGTAGTGTCATCTTCCTGGTAATGAGTATCATTCATTTGTTTGGCCAAGTCTTTCCTAGCTGTTAATGATTTCTTCAATTCCTATCTTGCTATCTCAAGCTGATGTAATGCTAGTTGAATCTCGATCTTCTGATTCTAAATGACTTTTCCCAACTTGTAAACCTCCATCTCAAGATCTGTATGCACAAGATGATTAAAAACTTTTGCAGGTGAACTATGCTCTGATACCAATTGTTGGAAGTATAAGAATAGGAAAGAAAAATACTGATGGGTGGGGGGGTGAATCAGATCTTAAAACTTAACCACTTAAAACTTATTTATTCACATTCATACATATATGAATTTAACCTAACATTAGATAGAATCCATAACATCAAATATGCAGCTCATAACACAAAATTTTTGTAACCCAGAAACCCAAATAGGTAAAACTATGGTGGGGATGACACCCACAAAATCTTCACTACTACAGCAATAATGTGTGCCTGTTAGGGCTACAAAAGTTTGATTGCAATATGCAATCTATCTAGTTAAAGGTCTATTCTGTTAAGAACCAAAGATCATTACAATCCACCTTGTTAAAGGATTTTAACTTATAATAAAGTAAGCACTCGGCTAAGAGATTTGAAATGGTTTGTTAAAACCACTTTGTTAAGAGATTTAACCTGTTACACCTATTAGAATGTTCCAAGTAGTGATCTTTCATTATGCACTCAGATGCTGATGACAGATCTACTCTTTTCAATACCTTCTGTGATCTCTTAATCCGATATGTCTTTACTCTGCTTATCACTGCTCTATCATTCTGCTTGATCTAGGCTTCTTCTCAAAATTACTTACTGTTCATCTCTCATGAACACATAACCCTTCTTTGTATATCTCTTTCTCTCAAACTTCTCTATTAGGGTTAGAAGCAATCTTATTATATCTTTTTCAGATCTGGTAGCGAGATCTAGATCAACGATCAAGATCTATTGTTTATGCCTCCAATGCATGCTAATTTCCTGATTGGCTCCATGCCAAGAATAGTATAAAACAATTAAATGCAAAATTAACTCAGTAGACAAATATTAAATGCATACAAATGTCAAGCCAAATATCATACAAGTCAGCCTAAACTATTTACATCAAAGTTTAAATTAATCCTGACATGTATGCAAAAAACTGTTTTGCTCAGCACTAAACATCTTTGTCGCTCAACACTTAATATTCTACTCAGCTCGACATGATGTAACTCGGAAACCTAAATCTTTCTCGGTGATGTTGCTCAGCTTTGAATTTTTAGCTCAGCCACAGTGATTAACCAACTAAAACTGCCTAAGTAAATGACTAAGTGTGGGTCACTAATCATCAACAAAACTTAGGGATGAACAGACTCGTGATTCATTCAGAGATCTAGTGCCAACCTTTGATCTTGATCTTGATCCATGGCTCCTATTTTATTTCATAGTCCTTGACACTAACTCTAGTCTATTCTGAGATTATGAGATAAAGGCTATCTCACAATCTCCCAATGTTTACACTAACTCAAGTCAAGTCCAGAGATTCAGAGATAAAGAAGACTCTAAATCACTAAATGATTTTCTTTACCTTGGGTTTACTTCAAGATTTTACAAAAACCATAGATCTCCTCTGCCACTTAGAGATGTGTCTACATATTATCTCAATACCTCCTGATCATTGAATGCTTCTTGATATTTTGACTTTTTCTACCGATTTACCGCCAGACGCACATCTCTGCTCCAATCAACGGTCCAGATTCTTCCCTGACAAACCTGACTCAACTTTAATCTTTAACAGTGGATCAAGGTTTTCACTGATTTCTCTCTTGTCTTTTATTGCAACAACTAGTAACACACCTTGCAAATGACTATAACCAATCAAATGCAGAACTTAACAAGCTAGACCATGAACTTAGTGAGAGAAAATAATAGTGAAACAAGGATTCTCATCCTTCTTGTTTAGATTTCAAGAATCACTAAGGCTAACCTATTGATTATCTCTTCAAGGAATCAATAAAATGGATTGTATTGTTTAATAAAATTGGTAAACATGAATGTTCTTAAACCATGAAATTAAAATATTATTTAGATTTAATATTGATGATGATAAGTACTTATCAAAACCTATACCAGTTCCTAATCTCAGGAAAAGATTCAATTGAGATATACATTCATAGAAATAAATTAATTGAAACACATATAAAGCCCTGATAGAGTGCCTTACAAACTATCTTCTCATTCCCACACCCATGTATCAAATTCTAACACTAATATTTAGCCCTCTATAACTACTCATAAGATTTACTCCCTCCTTTAAAGAAACCTACAAATAATCACACAATTAGCTTATAACCAGTACATTTAAAATGCCTTACAGATTAAACATACAAGAGCATAAATAGAAAGAAAGGAAGACGTCATAGATGTGAAATAGTAAACTTCACTATATTTTATTAATATACTTCTTCAATACATTCAGAGAGATAAAAATCTTGAAAACAGTCAAAATTTAGAAGTCTGCCTCACAGTTCTTAATTCATCATCCTTCTTATTTTTTTGTGTATTTTCTTGATAAGGCTCCCTTGGTTCTATCCTCCATTTTTTCTTTGGGGGCTCATTTGTTACCTCATCCTAAGGTACTTGTGCAAGATCTATTTCCATGCTTTGCTATGTTCCAAGTGGTTGATCCACTAGAGGAGGACTATATACTAAGTAACCTCGCTCACTATCCTCTTCATACTTAGAGGATGAATATTTTCATCGGCCTCTTTCTTCATCCTTAATCAGTCCCTCAAGCTTATTGTATAGAGTATTAGAAAACTCAATCATTTTGGTGAGTCTTCTCAAATAGGGCACTCCTAGGAAAAAACCTCCAAAGGGGATCCCTTTCTTTATCATCTATTTTTTCCAATCCTATTAGGTCTTGGTACTATTTAGATCTTCTTTCTACTTCCCCATCTTCCTAGATATTCTTGACAAGGTCTTCTTCAACACATTCCTCATGCTCCTTGATAGAAGTTATACTTGGATTCAATAGCTTCTTTGCACTTTTGATAAAGCCTTCTGGGTCTATGTACCTGTATAAGGCCATGCTCATTCTATACTGACCTTTCAACTTATTCATTGCATCGATGGATCTTTTTCCAATTGTAGAGATATAAATTTTGAATTTCCTAGGTGTGAAAGTACCCTTCCTCTGGGCAGCCAAGTGCTCTTTATCTGTCCACATTAGCTGCCAGGTAAAATCCATTGTAGCTACTCTTGGAGGAACAAACTATGGAAGTATGTGTGGGGGTTGTGAACATCAATAAACCCTAATCAAAGTAAAGGTTCTCTCATAGTAGAAATATTCCCAATTGTTATCTCCTTCCCACTTATCCACATACTGGCAAGGTCTGACAAGTTGAAGCACCATGATTTGCATCCTTATTACATTTAGAACTAATAGACCTAGAAGTGGAAATGCAATCCAATTCTGAAAACCACAGAATTCATTTTCATTTGAAGTATAGTTCCAAACCCTAATCTAGAGTTGTACAGGATTTGGTTGTCCATAGATTTGCATCCTTGGTCTCAAATTTTGTGTGTCCATGTTGTTGACGTTAAAGTATAAAATTAAAAGCATATAAATATAATAACGCATGAACTTGGGGTTTTCCTTCTTGTGGATATCTATGAGCCCTTGATGTATTTTATCAATGGAATACTGAAAGTAGTCAAATTTAGTATTGGCATGTGAGTTCTAAAGGTCCAAGATAATCATCAAAAGATCTATATGCAACCTCATACTGCCCCCATCTACTCCCAACACCCTACACAACCCATAAGAAATATACTTTATGTAGAAGCTCAAATCCTTGTAAAAATATGGTGTCGTAGAATTTGATAGGGAAGCTATGTAATTTCTATTTGATTTGGGCACATGAGCCTCGATCAACCTGATGACAATGGAGGCCTCTTTGACATGCTTATTCTATAACTTGGTTAAATCAATCTCATAGAATGATGATGTTATATGTCAAAGGATTTCATGAAAGATTCCATATCCAAAGTAATGAGAGTTGTCCCATCACTTTTCTTGATAGTTCTAGAAAGAGAATCATACTTTCTAGATATCTTAATGAGTAAGTCCACATCTACAAAAATATTTGGGATAATCAGCTTAGCCATACCTAACATCCAAGGGTTTGATATGGGAATTTTATTATCCCTATTACTATAAAAGTAATTGAATAAATGATATTCAGAAACCCTAGGAGTATTTGGATCTCTACAATTCAAAATATCATCAAAGAAGAGTTCATCGTTTATCTTTTTGTTCTGGTTTGTCCTAGGTACCAAAGCCATGAATTCCTCAGAGTAGTTCCTCTTCACTTTCTACTCCTCTTCTGTATCTCTACTTCCTCCACTACTTGAAGCCCCACTCAGTCCTACTTGGCTCATCTTTGCTGATTTTTTCTAATCAATTCTTCTCTTAGACAAAAACTTATCCTTATAATTTTCTATGAAACTCAAGTAATTCTTTGTTTCTAAAAACTCTAAAACTTATGCAATTTCTTATCTCTGTACTCTGAAAACTTTTGGTAATCTAAAATGTAAAAAGGCTACATCTATTTATCATTAATAATTGAATGCATGAGTCTAGTCAAGAACCTAGAACTATTGCTCAATCACTTCTACCATAACTTTGTGTGCCTTGACATCAATTCTTTCCTAGTCATGGCACCTGAAGTTGACAAGTAATCAAATTTGAATAGCCTAATTGGGAAAGTTCATGACTACTTTTTTGGTTTTAAAACCCTATTATATGTGAAAAAAATTTAAACTCGACATGATTGTCTTGTTTTTCTTACTTTTTCACAGCTCAACATATTTCTTACACCCTGTTAGAATATTTCCTCTTTAATAGGCCAACCTTTTTACCTTATTTACTTATAATGGTGCGAGAAGAAACTCTTATAGTTTTATCTTACTCTTACCACAGTCTATCTATAGATTGCACGACTGTGTTACCTCCAAGTCTCTAAATATTTCTCTTAACCCAAGTTTCATCTGGAGATCTAGCGCCAGCCACATAATGATATCTTGAGCTATGGCTTGTGTTGAGTCCCTAGATGGTTTGCTTAACCCTTGCTTTGTTCAAATACTACATGACTAAGGAAAAATAAAAACCTAGCTTTAACCCTGAGTCTATCTAGGGATCCAGTGACTAACTAAGTCTCTAAATCATTGATCATTTCAACTAACCATGGATCTACTCCAAGATTACACATACACCGCTAGATTTGAGTCATGCCAATAGTTCAGATCTCTCTTGTCAACTTAGTTCTTAGTTCAACTTAAACTTAAGTCACTTGGAGATTACACGATAGAGAAAACTCGAAGTCGCTGAATATTTTACTTTACCCTAAGTTTATTTAGAGATCACTCGAAGAACACATGATTAGATTTTTATCTACACCTTGCACTGAGTCTCTGAGTCATTTTTTACTTTCTCAATTTGTTTGGAGATTACACGACTACCCTTGATCTTCTTTTTAATCTATAGCCTACACTGAATCTCCCAATCTTTGGCCTTAACTCTAATTTGTCATGACATCATGCGACTAAAGGATATCTCTAATTTTCCATACAATTTTCTCAACCTTGGGTTTATTCTGAGATCTCATGAACACCACAGATATTTTAGCCACTTAAAAACATGTCTATATCTTATTCATTATCTCTTGATCGCTAAATAACTCAAGACCTTTTGACTTCTTCTAGTGATTCAGTGCCAACCACAAGTTTTAATCTTGATCTACTTTCTAGATTTACTTGCAATAGAACTTGAATTGGCTATGACTTAACCATAACTAACCATGGTTCTTGTAGAGATTCAGCGACTGAGTGAATCTACAAGTTGCTGAATAAATCTTCTAACTTAGGTTCTATTTGAAGATTTAGTTCCAGCCCTCAAATATTTTTTTAATAAATGATCTACATTGAATCTCATAATGTTTTTGTACCTCATAAAAACCTCTCGATATTACATGACAACCTATTGATGGGGTTTTGTTGACCAGGTCTACCAACAGTCATAAGTTGTCACCAGGTATCGGGGGTACCGGCCAACTCTGCCTGTAAAGGTTGTTCAGGGAAGTGAAATTCCCCATGCCTCCAAGCACCTGGGTGTCAGGTCTCAATGGTGCAGGGCTTAGTTGGGGGGATGTGACTTTTCAAGGGGGATAGCTATTTTCTTCAACTCGTTCTCTCTGGAGATTCAGGAAGGTGAGGTTTCTCCAAGCATTCTACACTTAGCGAATAAACTGAAAAAGATCCGATAGGGTTAGAAGTACTTCATCTATCTATAGTCATGCTTAAACATTCAAAACATTGATAATGCTCTGATATACTACACTAAATACCAAAGGAATACACAACCATCAATTTGTATTTCATCAGTAGCAAGGGAAAAGAGGTCGTTAAGCTACTTTAAAATATCAGTGCAAAAGACATAGAGAACATAAAACATAAAATACCATTAACTCAGAAGTTTGAATGCCAACAACATCATTGCAAGAACTCTCCCTTCTTCATTAATATTTCTTCCAGCAAACACTGGTGTGTAATACAATGGAGGCTCCAAGAGAGAATCTAACTACTGAAAGCATAAGAGACCAATGAGCCTTGAGCTCTGCAACTAAAATGAAAATATGTTTTCTCTATTACTGTGGATAGAAAAATCATCAATTTCACTGACCCTTGGAAAAGGGCCGGACTTACTATTTATACACATTTTCATCTAACCCTAACCCTAACCCTACTTTACATTACACTGCAATAAAATATAATATCTAGGGGTTGGTACTACCTGTGCCACCCTATAAAAGACCTCGAGATGAAATAGGCTTGACATGTCAGAAGAATAAGACAAGAAGGTAGAGTGGAAGAATCAGCCTTGAGAAGAGAGCCGGGAAAGAGAAGGAAGAAATCTGATCCTTGGGGATTGAGGCTACATGCCTCATAAATGGGAAATGTGGCACCCTGTCTCCAATGTGCCAGGAGTACATCCAAAGTGGAACCTCAAGAAGACTATCCGTCAAAAAACCAACTATTGATTCGATGTTCCTTAATGTAGCCAACTACCTACTGATAGTATTTATTAACCACTTCTAAAAGTGACTCGTCGGCCTTAGGGACCAGGACACGGATCACTCGAAAGAATACAAAATTTAGGATTCGGGACTCCAGGATCTGGGAACTTACATTTTGAAAGAATAAAGAATTCAAAGTATTTGGGTTTTCTCTAGCCTCTGAAGAAACTTTATTGTTGCTTGTTGTCATTGAAGGTTTGGAGAAGGCGGGAGATTCCATCCTCATCAATTTCTCTAAGGCTGGACCATTGGTACTTAGCCGCTTCAATTTGTTCCCCTAGCTCTAGAACATTATTATTGAACTCATTAGCCATTTTCACTGCATCATGGCCACTAAGGACCATACGAGTTAACCCTATCATTTGAGTCCCATCCAGTCCCTCCGAGGATTGATATTTGGAATCCATTAATTCATCGAACTTAACCAAAATATACTCCTCTGGAGTGCATGTATCAGTGTTGAATGGGTCAGCTCTAGAGACCTTTGTGACAAATGCCTTGTACATATTTGAAGAATATTGAACTATGTTGACTTTATCATGTAGAACCCCTACCAGTTTCTTGAGTACCTCCAATTTGAGGTCAAGTCTGGAGTGCTGGGTCCTCACAAAATTGAATGATTCTTCTCCCAGAATCCCTGACTCAGAGACCATTTCCTCCCCAAGGCTGAGGAGTTCTCCTAGTTCTACCTTCCATGCCTCGTAGTTTTCCATATCACCCTCCCAAATGTTAAGGATGGTTTCTGCTTGATGTAGAACATGTTGAGCCGCATATAAATTTGGAAGGGTGGATACTAGGAAACGCTGGGTGTTTCCTACTTGCAGAGCGACCCACTCATCGACTGCTTGGGCCTTCTTCTTCATTGTTTGTAGGGAGTCAATGTCACTCTGCGGTAGTGGTGCATCAAATGTGGAGGCCTCCAGAGGGATGGCACTAATAGGCCTGGCCAGCTCAGTAAGCAATACCATAAGGTTCGCTATCTTTTCCTTTTCCACCTTGAGCCTTTGGGCCTCTTTTTCGTATCGGGCCTCCACGGTGCTAGTCGCCTCTTTTAACAGGTTCACTTCACCCTGTTTACCTCTTTTTTCTAGTGATATCTCTATGATATCATAATCTCTGGCGTCGGCCATTGCCTCATCGGCGTCTGGGGGAGGTGTTGCAACAATGGCAACTTTTTCTCCTCCTGGCCCGGTTCAAAGAGTATGAACCATCTGGGCTTTCTGGGCCTTTGGTGAGCCCTGGACCTGAGCCATCATTTCGGCTAGGGAGAGGTGAGCTCTAGGGGTGGATGGGGATTTTCTCTTCTTGCTTTCAACTAACCACTGAGGTGGCAAGGGTGGCTTATTTGCCAAAGTTTTTTCTTTCAGTTCTTCCCTGGTGTCCTATTGTTGTTCCTCCTTAGTGGTGTGAGTCTCACCCACCCCTTTCTCTTTATCTTGGGCTTCATCAGGAACATTTCCCCCAATGACATTTGTTTTCATAGCCTTGTCCTTTGTATCTTCAGCTTTGTTTGGACCTTCATCAGCTGTCCCAGGGGTTTCCTCCTCTTGTTGTTCTTGCTCTTCGGCCTCTATCATCGAGATCTCTTCTTCTTCTGATATATCCTTTGGAAATAGGGGAGGTACCAGGCCAAGATTTAGAATTTGTGCCATGGTTATTACCTTCCCAAAGGTCACTCCAGAGAGTGGCACTTGGAACGTGGCAGCTGAGGTTATAGTTTCTCCCGTAGGTTCGGTTCCCTCAGCGGATGTCGCTTGTTCACTCTGCCTTTGTTGGTCCACCACTGCATCTTGCATCCCCAGAACCTCAGAAGTGATGTCCTACTCTACCTCCTCTTCTTCCATCTGTTCCTCCTGCACTTGTGTAGGTCTTTGTGTATGCACCCTAAAATGATCGCCTAGACTTTGGGCCCCATTTATTATTTTATCATTTTATCAAATTTCTAAATCAATGCTTTGGAACAATTTCAATTCAAATCAATTTCCTTGATCAAATTGTAATTAATTCAATTATTCAATTATTTCAATATTTCTTAAGGTTTTATCATTTTTATTTAATTAAAAGATTTAATCTCCCTTTTAATTAAATAAAATTCCTCTTTTTTAATTAAAAGATTTAATCTCCCTTTTAATTAAATTCATCTTATTTAATTAAATTCAAATTCCTCTCATTTAATTAAATAAATTTTTTCTAATTTATTTAATTGAAAGAAAACCCCTCTTTTAATTAAATAAATAAAAATCCCCACTTAAAGCACTTTATTTGTTGAAAAAGGAAATAAATTA
>MU225802.1:3405313-3422083 GCA_018584345.1 Thuja plicata | reverse complement strand
AGCTTGGATATTGCAACTTCTCTCTTCTTGTCTTATTCTTGCATTCATGGCTACTCATGTAGATTAGATTCATGTTTATTTTCATAGATTAATCTTGCATTTGCATTTCCTTTCATAGATTAATATGCATTGTTATCATTTAGATTTATTTTATTTTATGCATTACAATCATATAGAGTAGATCTCATTTTCATGCATTTGAATCTCTCATTTCATGGTGTATTGGCAATAGACACAACTAGGTCTATCTGAGGGCCTTCATTTTACATTTTTACACATCCATGACTAGAGAGCTATGGATCGATATTTGAGGCCTCATTCTTGAGCAACCTTGAATGGAATGATTCATAGAAGTGTGACAACATTTATGCACACACTTTGTTCCTTAGCTTCCTCTTTTGCTGGGACTTCAGCTTCTGTCTGCTCGATGCCCCCTACAGATTACCGAACTCGTCAGTTGCAAAAATGTCATCAAACTCATCCTGCGGAAGAGGGTTGGCTGGGACATTGGCAGGCTCTAGTTCCTTTTCTGGCTCTAGGGAGTCAGAAGAAAGGATCTTAACTTGTGGAATCTGGGGCATCCCCAGCTCTAGCTCCTTCTTGGGCTTCGGGTCAAGCCTCCTCCATCTCTTGGTAATCAAAGGCGGCCCTGCATCTCTTATTGCTACTTTCTCCACTGGGTCCACCCCTGTTGTCTTAACCATCAAGGCTGCTAATGAAGGGGAGGAGGGGGGAAGAATGGGTCTGGCCATTGACGTCAGGGTTGCCAGCTGCGTGATTATACTATCTTTCATCTGCTGGGCGGCTACCAGCGACTGCTTTAGCTATTCCTTTATGGCGATCTCTTACATAGGAGGAGTTTTCATTATTCCTTTTCCTTTATCTGCTCCCTGTGAAGAAGTCTTGACTCCCGGGGTTATCTTTGGTATTGGCTGGACTGCTCAGCAGACACTCCCAGGTCACACCTTCTTGAATTAGGCACGACTACGTTCGACCACCTCATAGGTGAAGTCCTCAATGGTGGGCCCTTCCTAGGCATCCTGGTTTAGTGGTGGGAGGGCCATCGTATCAATCCCCTTTGCTTTGTATTGGGGATCTATCATGGAGTTAGCATCTAAGAAGTCCTCTGGGAATCTTTGGAGCTTCAATCTTTCCATCATGCCTACGGTCATCTTGATGTAGTGCTAGCTCCAGACCTCCATGTCATCCTGGCAGTCTTCCCAAAAGTACTCCATATCATATTGGTGGGGCTCTTATGCCCAAGGAAGTGTCATTGCAATCTTTCCATGCAGATCAAAATGCTTCCGCGCTAAGTAGAATTCTGCTAAGTTATAGCTTTTTAGCTCATTGTTCGCTTCTTTGGCAGTGGCCAGACTGCATGAATAATTTCCACACATGATTGGGAATGGAATATTAGTTACCTTCTTCAGGGCATAGAAGGTATGCAGCTCCATTATCTACCTACAATACTCCAGGAGAATTATCTTGTCCCCGCAATGTTTGGGCAACAAGTAGGGTTTCCCAGAGAAACTGATCACCCTTATATATGTATGTTGTTGAAATTGTATGTAATAATGTCTATAACTCCACACCAAATTCATCACCTCTGTGGATAGGCGGTATCCTGCATCCCAGGTGGGTGTGAGCAGGTGGTAGTAAATGAACGAGTCATTTACTTAGCAAAAACTGGGGAAACTAGCCTCCCATTGAATCTGTGGAAAGTAGTCCCAAGGGGCCTTCTGGCCTGGGCCAATCTTGAGTACGCCATTGGTGAGTAGCCCATTGGTGTGGGGTCTCTTCTGTGCCAGGGCCCAGAGAACATAAGAAGTCATATAAAACTTCTTCTTCTTGTCCAGTTGAAGGAACTGGGAGTCAACATGATTTAAAATTATGGCCACCCAGTCGAAAAACTCCCCTGCTGTACTTATACCAAGCAAGAAGTAATACATCCATCTAGTAAATTCTTAGACATGCTATTGCCCAAAGACCTGGCATAGTGCTATCATCCCCATCTGGATGCTCTCTTTGAACTCGAACCTGGGGATCTCTAGTTTCATCCTCTTGGGGTCCCTCTTCGGGACTTTGAGCCTATTGTTGTTCATATATATACAGGCCGCCTCCTCCAATTACTTGAATTGGGCCAAGGAATTAGATCAGGTGACCATAGCTAGCTTGGCAAATTAAGGGATTCCCAAGTTCCTCTGGAAGGTATCAGGGTCGAGAGACACTAAAGGAGTGGGGTACCTGGTTGGCTCCGAAGGTGCTAGCATAGCAGCCTGAATAGATGTGTTGTAAAGAGCCGCAAGCATGAGAATAAGCTCCAATGACTACACTGAGCATAGGAAGCAAGCTTCTTTAAGGATCCTAGAGTTTCCAATTTTGATAGCTAATGGATCCTCGACCTGCCGTTGGATGTACATCATCTTTACCAAGGCCTGCATTTCAGGCCATGTCTCAATGCTGACATCAGTAATGAGCTGGACCTTGGACTCAATCTTTGATCCCATGATAACACTATCTTTTATGTATTTCATGCTCAAAGGCATCTTTTTTGAAGCCTTTTCCATTTTGGATCTAACTGCTACTCTGGTACTTGTCGTAGATGGAAGTTCTAGACTCCCGAGTGGTGAAGATGCGGATGCTTTAGACATGTTTGAAAGTACTGCTCTGGAAACCTACATGGCAAGGTGACCATCAAAACATATAGATAAAAAAAAACTCCAGGGTTTGGAGATCTTACCATCGTAGTGTCCTTTTTCCCTAAAAAGTCAGCTTAGTTCAAAAACTCTAGGAAGCATATATATTGCGAACTTAGAAATTTAATCAACATCCATGTTTGGGGATTTTATCACACTTATCAAAAGGAAATGGGGTGGGTGATGGCAAGAAACCCGGAGCCTGGGGAAGTAATTGTTGGAATCTATACAAAAAGTGAGTTGTTAGACCCATGTGAGCACCACGTGGGTGAGTAATAAATGGGATTTATGGTGATGACGGTGGAGCCAACTATCCGAATGCACAAAAAGTGAAGGCCACTTGGATAGATTTAAATGCATGCATGGGACATAAATGCAGCTCAGGCTGGTTTAGGGAGGAGAGAGAAAACCACCTGGTTGAAACTGGCCGAGAGCCGAGTTTCAACCAAGCGGTATTCTACATAGAGAGAGCTTGTATGGCTAGAAACTAGAAGTGAATTCATAACAGCAAGCTCAACAGACTACCTAGCAGAATACACATAAAATATACACACTTATACACAACAAAGTTGAAGGAGATATACACATGTAACCCAAAAGGATATATAATAGATATACACCAAATTTACATATATAAACAAAGCACAGAGTGGGAACTCATAAAAAATTGGACAATGTATAGAATACTTACAACTATCTACACCGTCTACAAACTAGACTACACCTACACAAAGGGTGGATGACCCTCTGGCAGAGCCGACCCACCAATGGGTGGCGAACCAGAAAGAAACGCAAGACATAACAAAAATGAGACAACACAAAAAGGAAATGAAACCAGAAAGAAGGAAAGTCAAGCGGGGAGAAAGGCACCAACTTGAAAACATAGAAAGGAGAGGAAAGTAAAACTCTGCAAAAGCTCTGCAACAAATTCTACTGCCAAACGATCACAACTCGCCACCACCAACCACTCACAATTGCTCAGGAATGCTTAGTATGATTAACACTGGATTATCACTAAATTGCTGCAAATTGCTCTAAAATCGCTCTGATTGCTTAAGTGTTTAATCACGGTAAATGTGAAAATGACAGGTAATTTCTATTTATACCCACAGTAAAAATCAAGTCACCTTTCCTTCCACAAACTCCAGACAGATAGACCTCCAGACTCTGGGCCCGGGGAGTCCATGTGACGATATCACCTTAAAGAAAGAGAACATCGCAGTGAAGAATCCTGGAGTCCGTAATCTGGCTCCCGACAAAGGATGACCAACTCTAGGACCGGGGTCCCAGAGGCACGAGAAACCAACAAAACAAAGCAAAACCATGGGGAAGAAAACTCCAAATAAGGAAAACAAAAAGAAAACAAAGAAAAAGACAAGGCAAGAGCCAAAAGCAGAAAAGAAAAAAAAAGGGGGACCCAACATTTTGCACACAAAATGTAAGGATGGGGATGCAAGGCATAACACAACCCTTGATTCCTTTTTAATCTAATGGTATATGTTTAGTCTTGGGATTATATGATTAACCCTCCTTTCATTTTGAGATCACGTGACTAAGCTATCTCTGAATATCAAAATAAAATTTACTTAACTTAGCCTTAACCTCAGGTCTATCTAGATATTGCAGGACTATTTTATCTCTAGATCTCTGAAAGATTCACTAACTCATGAGTTAATTGGGAGATCACACCCCAACCACATGATTAAGCTAAGGATATAACAAGATCTATGACTAGCGCTTAATTGTTGAAGAAAAGATTCATCTTGGCATTTGTTTGGAGATCACGCATGGGCCGCTCATTTGATAAAACATCAATGATCCTTGCTGAATCTCTAAATCTTTCACTTAACTTTGATTTCTTCTATAGATCATGTGACTGAGAAAAAATGAAACTCTATCTTGACCTCAGGTTAAATTATGAGATTACGCGACTGAGAAATCTCCAAGTCGCTGAATAAATCACATAACTTGAGTTAAGTCACAATATCTAGTGCTAGCCACGTGATCTAAATTGAATCCATGGTTGTCGCTGAGTCTCTGAATATTTTTAGCCAACTTCATATTTATCTCATGATTACACACCAACCACATGATCAGATCAAGATCAATCATTTGCGCTTAATCTATGAATGACTTAAATCAGATTCCATTTATCTCAAGATTAAGAGATACAAGCTTGCGCCAAGTCACTAGACTAGATTGAATATTTGGTCTTGGTTGCGATATCAGGAGATAAAGGAAACCACTTAAAAGCACATGACTTATAAATCAATTAAGTTATTCGACAAAAAGTAACTTCAAATTAAAACTGGGTTGTGAAGAACTAGGTTTTTTGCACAACAAGGACACAATTTACCTAGGGCTTAGGGTTTTTCAAGCATTTGCATTGAATTTCTTGGAAATAGACACTTGCAGGAAAATTTAAAGATACATTGGAATAGACTCAGAAAATGGGATATATACCCAAAAACATGTTTGTACAGTTTTATCCTATCATTCTTCACAACATATTTGGATCTAACTTGGGCTAATACTAATTCAAAGTCTGCAAAAAAGATTAAAATTTTGATACTATGCTTTGATTCAATGTTTAACCCTAAACATAGTGCTTCATACTCAGTAGCATTATTTGTACATAAGAAAGACAACAAGAAGGAATACTTTAATGTGGTACCTGATGGACAAATCAAAAGGACACTAGCTCCTAATCCTTCCTTTGAACAAGATCCATTTAAAAACATTTTTGATAGGACATTCTATTGTGTGAACAATTTTTCCACCAGTGGATCAGTATTTCTGCACTCTGGCAGGATCTTTTCCACTCTAAAGTTTTCCATGTCTACTTCAATACAACAATTGAGCTTATCACTTAGCACCTTTTCAATAGTGATTGGTGCACATGGCTCTCTATACAATTTCACTTCACTCCCATTTACAAGGATTGTTGCATAAGATTGATCTAATTGTACATACCCCCTACTACTGCAACCCATTTTCTTGACAACAACATGCCATAATGGGGTTGAGTATCCAAAATAGCCACATCCATCTTGCATGTGGCCTCAGGAAATACTCATATCTTTAATTCAACACCTTTTAGAGTTCCGACAACAAGTATCTCTCTATTATCCATGGCATAACATATCCCATAACAAGTGTCCACACTCATTCCTAGTTCTTTCATTACTTCATATGGCATGACATTGGCTGCAACACCAGACTCAATCATGTAATTCTTTACAAGCTTGTTATTAATTAAAAAAATATCATATAATGGATCCACTTGGGATGGCTCTTGGTTAATCATATTACCCACATAAAATATAGGGGAGTATGGCTCAAAGGCAACTTCCTTTTTCTTATTTTCCTTCTTGTTTGGAATGGGAATATCTTCAATCCCTTTAAAAATTGACATTGCAGCATCTCTATGTTCTTTTATTTTTAACATTTCCACTAATGGAACTAAAACTTTCATTTGAGTAAGAGCATGCTTCATGTCAAATGTAGGTAATTTAGAAAACACATCATTTTTTCTCTTACCTTTCTTGGTCTTGTCAGTAGCACTTTGTTCTTCTACTTTCACTTCCTCTCTCCTTTTGGGCAGGAGGGGATTCTTCTTGATTTTTAGTTTTCTTTTCCTTTCTATCCTTGATAAGAGTTTTTTTAGCAACTTGTGAGGCACCTTCCTTGATGAATAAAAAACCACGTTTCCCTTGTCTAGGATCCACCCTTCTGTTTCTCAAATTAAAAGCACTCCTAGCCTTATTTCTTGGCACTATGGTCAAGGATCACTTTTCCTCATCATTTGGTATTCTAAAATGGGGATGCTCCTTATCATCACCCACCGCATTGATAGTTCTTTGTGGTATAGTACTAGCCTCATCATCTAAATTGGGAACCACTTGTGGCTGGTATTCTAACTATTGTTGGTACTATCATCCCCTATTATTTACATTTTTAGGAGATTCACTATCTTCTAGAGACCATGGATAAGGCTTCCTCATAGTGAACATATTGACAATGGTACCTTGTTGTCCTGAACTTGTTTGTTCATTTCCCTCCTCCATTTGATTAGCTAGATTTTGGACTACAACACATTGGTAAGAAGAGTGAGGCATGTTACAAGCAGCACACCAAGGGGTCTTCTCCACATTGTTTGTGTTATTTCTCTTCAGAGGATCACGGGTCTCTCTTGTATTCTGGTTTTCTTGATTTTCAGGGACAAGCTTGCCATCTTTCAATTTTTTTTTATATGGCATGTCCTTTAGATTTGGTTGTCTATCATACCTCTATTATTGATACTTGTTATCATGAAAACCTCTGTCATTTTTGGCTATTTTGGTAGTGAGATTCTTCACTGCATTCATCAACTTATCCACCCTATCATCCTCTTTAATAAGTTTTCTTTTTTGTCCCCTTGTTTCCTTCCACAACTTACCATCCTCTTTGTTTCCCATTTTTCCTGAGGCTTGCCTATTGTTCTCAATATCTATTGATGTTTTGTAAGAATCTCTCAAGGTACATGGGTTCATATCCCTAAGAAGGTAGGACATCTTCCCATCAGCATCATTGAAGTAGGTAGTTAAACATACTTTCTCATCTAATCTCAACACTTGGAATAATTTGTACATGGCCTTTTGAAATCTATTATTGAAGTTTGTCATGCTTTCTTTAGGGAAATTCTTGATATTATTGAATTCATTTACCATGTAACCTAAGTTGACATGCTCCTGATATTTCTCCCTAAAATACCTAACAAATTCATCCCAAGATGCTATGCTACCCTCAGTTAAATTCCTAAACAAGTCCCTAGCATCATCTGTCAAAGATAGGACAAAAAGTTTCATTATAACATCTTCGTTCTCAATCTCAAAATCAGTGATCTTATCAGTGAAAGATTTCAAGTGTTCTTCACAATAAACAACATTATTACCAGTGAACCTAGGGATTCAGTCTCTTACCTTATTTGGGATCGTGTTTGGATGACCATGGATGCCATCAAAGAAAAGAGGATGATACATATCCAAATGGACAGGTCTTATTTAAAATTTTCCAAGGGTATTGTTATTTCCACTTGTGTCAATTGCACCTCTTTGATTTTTAGTAGGTTGAGGAACACCTTTCTTTGGACTGGAAATTTAATCACTTGGATTAGGACCAAAAACTTTAGAATTTGGCCTTTAACCACCTGGTGGGTTATGTTGTATTGTCCAAGTGGTAAGTGGCATTGAACTACTTTTATTAGTATTTTTAGTGGCATGTAGGAAAGCTATCCTCATCTTCATGTCTGTTGTAGCAGCCTCTAACTCCATCTTTTCAAGTTGCTTAGCTAGATCCTCTTTAGCTTTTCTAGCTTGCTCCAATTCCATGTCAACTTGGGACAAACAGGCAGGGGTAAATTTTCTTTGTTTAAGATCATTTATACTTATGCCAACAACTTTCTTCTTTCCCTTATCAGATGCATCCTTGTCATTTTTTTGAGCTTTGCATTTTTCTCAATTTCATGTTGGTGCAACTGCCTCAAAATAGGTCCTTCTCCTTCAAACACGTCTTTCTTGGAATTTCATCTATTATTAGTAGCTTGTTATGTCAATGCTCCAGGATCACCAAAAAATATTCATCTAGACCCTTGACCTCCTCATTTAGACTTTTGGCCTTAAGCTCATTTCTCTTTGTTTCTTTCAAGAGTTCTTCCATTTCAACTAAAAATTCATACAATTCCTTCTCACATTTTTTTCTTTCATTTTATATTTCTAATTCCTTCTCACACTTCTTTCTTCTCAAGGCTAGAACCTCATCACACAACTTTTCATAATCATAGGATGCAGTCTGAGTATTAGATGTTTCTCCTTGTTGGTTTAGAGTTTATTTTGTAGGGAAGAAGCTTGCATCAGTCATTTCTCTATCTTTGAAAGGAAGAAAATTGCATTATCTATATAAGGGCCAATAGGCCTTGAATGCTCAAGAATTTCAAATGAAGATGAAACTTTCTCAGGGATAGGGGTTTCCATTATCCCTTTTGAAACTTTCAGGGACTTATGGTTTGACCCACCTCTTTTAGACCATTTTCTCCTACATGGTTTGTGGATCTCTTCTCCTATATTACTCTCTGGATTATTTCTATAATAGGACCTAGTATTTCTTTACCGATTAATTTTTAAATCAGACAAGAATTATCAATATTTCACTATGCAAATATTGGAATGTACAGAGTATAGAGTCACCACAAGCAACAAGTATGGTAAAATTTTAGAAACTGATCAAGAAATTGAACAATTATAAAGTTAGTCTCTATGCACTTTAAAACCCTATTGGTACAATCCACTTCTCCCTAGTAGAGTCACCATTTTTTTAGTGCGACTCAGATGGGCTAACTTGAAACTAGATTAAAATATTTAACAAATAAAGCACTGGAGAGTCTAGGACAGATTAAACATGATTCATTACACCTCTCCCCATAAAATTTTCCATTTTTCTAGAGATTTTTTTTTGTAGAACCTTCATTAAGCATCAATTCTTGACTATATAATTCCCAAGACTTGATTCAAACAACGCAAAGTCTAATTGATGAGGATTTGATCCTCCTTCTTCTTTGAGCTCCACAAACTCAGGTGGGTGTACCTCTTGAAACTCATTGCTTAACAATGAATCTTAGATTGGATTAAGGAATTACACTAATTTGTTATTGGTATTTACTAAAAAAATTGGTAACAAGTCCTACGTATGGTAATTTTTAGTCTTATGCAAACATTTATAAGACAAATGATGCACTTGATAATAGAAAATACAAGTGTAATAAGGATTCATATCCTTCTTCTCTTCAATCTCTTAACTCAGGAAGGATGACCCAACGATTCACTCTTCAAGGAATCAACAAAATTACTTGTGTTCTTTAAATACAAATGATAAACATTTATTTTCATAGATAGAAACTTAAAATCTTGTTTAGAATTTAATGTTTGATGGTGATAACTACTGTTCAAATCTAGACCAGTGCCTAATCTAGGGCAAAGAGTCAAATGAAATATACATTCACAAAAACCTCTTAATGAAAATGCACTTAGAAATTAGATGAAATGCCTTAAATTTCATCTTCTCATTCCCATATCTATGTATCAAATTGTTATGCAAATATTTAACCCTCTGAAACTACCCTTAAGAATTACTCTTCCCTTGAAAGAAACTTAAAAACAATCCCATAGTTACCTTGTAACCAGTGTATTTAAAATGCCTTAAAAACTTAATATACAAGAACTCAAATACAAACACATGAAGACATCATAGATATGAAATATAAACTTCCACTATATTTTATTAAAATATCTCTGTTCAATACATTCACAATGACAAAAGCTTTAAAACTAGACAAAATTTAGAAATCTGCCTCACAGTTTTGAATTCACCATCCTTATCAATACATTACAACTTGAAATATATATTACACACTAACCATATTGGAATCCTGAAAGAAATAGGATGCAATAATCTTTAGATGGATAGGCAAAGAAAAAAGTACTCACATACAAAAAAGGCAGTTACAATTTTAGTTGGTGGAAGAATAAAACTTGAGTAGTTGATTTGCAATCATTTCAAATATTTTTTAGTTGGCACCTTTGTCCACAGATATTTAGGGTAACCTCTAAAAATTGTTATGAGACCTAGTGACCACCAATATAGGCTAACTTACACTAGTCTTGATGATAATTACTCTTCCTATGCTCATGGATCTAGTGCCAAGTGCCATTCACTCCTCATTTATTACATCTAGATCAATTTTTGTTGGCTTCTTCTTCTTGGGCTTGGTGCTATTGTCCCAAAGTGTGACCTCATCATCTATTGTCCAACCGAAGCTTTTAATACTCTATAAATGATTTAGTTTTCTTTCCCACCTGGCATGAGTAATAGCCTTTACGTCTGTAACAAACTTGACAAAGTTTGATTCAGCTTTAAATAGTTCATATAAGGCTTTATTAAATCTATCTATGTCTAAAAAAATTTCTTCTATAAGGAAAGCCTCCTTCTTAGGAAACAAGGTGTCAAACTCTCCTCTCCATTTTTCAACAACTTTCATCCCATCATTTTCTTTTTTTATTGGAGGGATAATTCTACTAAAATCCGGACCAAACATTCTTATTCTTGCTTGGATTTGATTTGATTTTCTTTTCCTTTAAAAAAGGACAAAGATGTTCCAAATTTTTCTATCATCTCTCCCACTTGACACATTGATTCAGGAAGATCTTCCCTATGGGGTTGCAGTACCTCTAACCTCTAGAAAAGGGATCCACTACTTGACCATACATTGAATAATGGGCCATAGTTTCTCTTTGGTCCCTTCCTATTATAGATCATGCAACCTAATGTATTCCTTGTGCACTTCATGCAATTTACCTTTAAGAATATTTATCCTATGCTGCAAGATGTTCAACAATGCAGATAGGGAAAACTCATTCCTATCCTTGTCAATTTTCTTTTTTTTGTGTGGACGGTCCTCAGTAACATTAGTCTACATAGTTGCAACCTTTTTATCTAGAGGAGGAAGAGATTTTGAGGCCTCTTCCAACTTCTTATTCAAATCTTCTACTTTCTCTTGTAATGCCTTGATCTAAATTAAGCCCTTCTCTCTTTCCTTTGCCACAATAATTGACTCATCAAATAGACTTCCAAATCTTGCTGACAAATGCTCTATTTTTGCCTCATTCGTGCAGGGAAAGTGGGTGACAACCTTGGAGATATATAAATTAGAGGTTTTTTGGATAGTCCAGATTATCTTGTCTCCATCTATCTTTTCATCTACATTGACCATAGATGGATTTTGTGTTCATGGATCCAAGGACCACTTAGCTAGAGTTTAGGATATTGGATCATATCCACACTCTCTTATCATCTCTCCTACTTATGTCTCTAAGGAAAATTGAGCCTCTGATTGCTTCTTGATCTGATCAATGATAAATGTGGAAGCTAGATCCCATCCAGACACCAAAAACATCCCACTAGACTTTACCAATTTCCTATCCTCTTCTGGTTTGATGGTTTTATAGTTAGGTTCATAAGCCTTCAAAGCTTGTGTTGCTTCATCTCCTAAGGTTTCACCCTCTATTATCTGTAGTTGGGATCCAACCTCTTGTTGCTTTCTCCAAATGAGAAAGTTCTTGAACTCATCAGTTTTAATCAATGCATCATCATTCATAAATTATTCCTGATGGAGCTCTCTTTCATCCTTGCATAATTGGAAGGGCAACTCCACTTCCTCTTGGATCTCTCTTTTCTTTTTTCTTCCCCTCTCTGATGGTTTTCCTTAATTTCTGATGGTAGTGTCTGTCATCAGTGACTAGGGAAGTAACTTTTTCTTTCCTATTCCCTTGTGTTTCTGACTGAGAGGGTCCTCCCTATTATGTTCTTTATTTTTTCCTAGGAGGCTAACTTTTTTCCTCAGTATCATGAGCTTCTAATCTCTATTTGAAACCAGGTGGTTGATTCATCTGAGGTGGACTATATATCATATATCCTCCCTCACTATCTTCATCATATTCTGAGGATGAGTTTTGTTCATGACCCCTTTTCTTCTCTTCTATCCGATTTTCCATTTGGTTATACAATGTGTCATACATTTCTATCATCTTTGTAATCCTCATCATATAAGGCATTCATGGGAAGAAACCTCCAAAAGGAATCCCTGCCTTTTTTTATTTCTTTCTCCAAGTGTATGAGGTCTAAATATTTTGTTTCTCTTTTCTTTTTCTTCATCATCAATAAAATTTCTGATAACATCATCCTCATCACACCCTTCATGTTCCTTGATGGTAGTGACACTTGTGGTAAGAAATTTCTTGGCACTTTTGATGAAACATTGAGGGTCCATATACCTATATTGGGCCATGCTCATCCTGCAATTCCCCAACCACTTGTTTATTCCCTCTATGGCCTTCTTCCCAATAGTAAAATCAACAATTTGGAACTTCCTTGGTGTAAATGTACCTTTCCTATGAGGGGCCAAGTGCTATTTGTCTATCCATATCATTTGATAAATAAACTCCATTAAGGTAACGCTTGGAGGAACATACTTTGGAAGTATAGGTGGGGGCTGAGGACACCCATAAACCTTGATTAGTGTGTAGGTGTTTTCCAAATATAAAATCTACCTAGTTGTGATCTCTTGGTGACTTATCAACATAGTCACTAGTTATATTTATTGATAAGTCTTAGAAACCTTAGAAACCTGACTGTTAGCCTGGTTATATTTGTACCCAACATGGTTAGAATTGGATATGCAATCAAATTATGAAAGCCATAAAACTCATTCTCATTAGATGTATAGTTCCAAATATATTCAAAATCAATATTTGCATAGGAGTTCTGGATGTCCAATATTGTCATCAATAAATCCGAAGGCATTTTCTCGATATGCCCATCAATTCCCAACACTCTACACAGCCCATAAGCTAAGTACTTCATGTAAAATTTTAGATCCTTGAACTCATGTGGTGCATTCTTGGAAGGGGGTAGTGGGGCTATGTAGTTTCTATTTGACCTATGCATGTGAGAAAGGATCAAATTTTTAACCAAATTGACCTCTTTACTATATTTTTCTTTTAGTTTTCTTAGATCAATTTCTATGGCAGAGGCATGGTATATACCAAAATATTTCATAAAGGAAGCCCTATCCAAGGTGACTAGGGTTGTGTCATCATGCATTTTGATAGTTTTAGAGACTACATCATACCTTCTGGCCAATTCAACTAATAATTCTGCATCCAAAAAGACATCTGGGACTATTAACTTGGCCATATCTAGTGTCTAGGGATTTGAGATAGGGTTTTTTCTATCTTTATTACTATAGAATTAATTGAACAAGTGATACCCAAAACACCCAAGAGTGACAGGGTCCTTACAACTAGACATGAAGTCTGAGAAAAACTCATCACTACCCTTTTTACTTTGGTTTGTTCCAGGAAGAAAAGTGACAAACTCTTGAGAATAGTTTATTTTCACCTTCTATTCTTCTTAAACATCCTTGCTTCCCCCACTGGCTGAAGCCTTGCTAGATTTTTCTTGACTCATATTTTTTGGTCTTTGAATTATCTCTCTAAAAAATAGGCCTCTTTTCACAAATCTCTAGAAGTTATCCAATTTTCTCTCTTCTCTTCTAAAAACTTTGATAAGAAAAATGTACAAGTGCTCACTCTATTTATTATTGAAAAATCAAGGCAAAAATCTAATCCAGAACTCTTAAAATCATTGGTCAATCACTTCTCCAATAACTCTACATGTATTGAAATCAATTATATGCTAGCTGTGGAATCTAAAGTTGATAATTAAATGAATTTGAATGCTAGCTAGAAAATTTCATGTTTGGTTTTCACCTTTGAAAATCTTATAAAATGTTAAAAATAACTAGATGAAAGTTGATTGGCTTGATTTCCCTTTATTTTGAACAACTCAACACAGTACTTGTACATTGTCAGGATCTTTAATCTTTCATATGGATTTCACAATACTTAGCTTTACCATGGTTTATATGAAGATTAGGTGAATTCACTATCTCTAGATCTTTGAATATTTTTCTTGACTTGGGTTACATTACGAGATTTAGCACTAGCCATAGATCTTTTATTTCATCAATAGTTCCTGTTGAATCTCTAAATGATTTACCTAACTCTGATTTTATTCAGATATTTAGTGCTCGCCATACATTTTAACCTTACTTCACCCCTGGTTTACATCTTAACACTGAGTAACTCATCTCTTCGTATCTTTGAATATCGTAATAAAAATCTACTTGTCTTTACTTGACCATGATCAAATCTAGAGATTCAAAGATAAAGGAAACTCCAAGTCACTGAATAAAATTATTAACTCAAGTCTCATCTGTAGATTTAGCGTCAGTCACTCATTTGAGATAAGATAGATGATCCTCGCCAATTATTTGAGCTTAAAAATTAACCTTAAGTTCATTCAGATATTCAACAACAAGGAAAAAAGTGTAATCCTTTCTTGACTCTGAGTTAAATACTGAGATTTAGAGATAACTGAGTCTCTGAGTTGCTGAACACTTTTCCTTGACTCATGGTTCATTTGGAGATATAGCACCAACCTTTGATCTTGATATTGATCCATGGATCCTATTTGATTTCATAATCCTTGACACTAACTCGAGTCTATTATGAGATTATGAGATAAAGGCTATCTCTCAATCTCCCAATGTTTACACTAACTCTAGTCAAGTCCAGAGATTCAAAGATAAAGTAGACTCTGAATCACTAAATGATTTTCTTTACCTTGGGTTTACTTCAAGACTTTATGAAAACCATAGATCTCCTCTACCACTTAGAGACATGTCTGCATCTTATCTCAATACCTCCTGATTGTTCAATGCTTCTTGATATTTTGACTTTTTCTAGCGATTCAACATCATACACACATCTCTTCACCAATTAACCATCCAGATTCCTCTTTAACAAACCTGACTCTACTTTGAACAAACCATAGCTGACCCTTGTCAAAATCTAGATATTCAATGACCTAATAGATCTCCAAGTCACTGAATTACTCTTTCAGCTCAGGTTTGATCTAGAGATTACACGCTATCCCTAGATCTTTTCCTTAATCAATGATCAGTGTTTAGTCTCTGAATACATTTGTACTTAACCAATTCTTTTTGAGATTAAGAGTCAATCCTTGAACTTGGTCTTGATCCAATAGCTCACGCTGAAACTCAATAACATTTCCTTAACTGCTCTTTCATTCTAAGATCACGCGACCAAGCTATCTTTGAATCTTGCAGTAAAATTTAGTAGACTTGGCATAACCATAGGTCCATCTAGAGATTGGGACATAACTAAAATCCAAGTCACTGAATAAAATGATAACTCTAGAGTTTATCTAGAGATCTAGCACTAACCGCTCATCTGAGGTGATATCGACGATCCTCGCTAAGTCTCGAAAAATTTCTCTTAACTTTGATTTTATTCTAAGATTCAACGAAAAAGAAAAATGATAACCATGCCCCAACCTCTAGTTAGATAATGAGATTTACAGATAAAGGTTATCTCTAAATCTCCAAATACTTTTCATAACCTAAGTTATGTTATGAGATCTAGTGCTAGCCACACGATTAAAAATGCATCCATGTTCCTTGCTATATTTCTAAATAAAAATGTTTACCTTGACTTTATCTCATAACTTATCACCAATTGTAAGATCAGAAGGGCATCAATGACCTACCCGTGATCTTTGAATTTTAATACACTTAACCATTTCATTACAAGATCATGTGACTAACATCATTTTCTATGCCCTTAACTTTATTTCTGAATCACTGAATGTTTCCAACTTAACCGCCAAGATCTCAAGACTTAGAGATAACTGCTATGCCAAGTTACTGGATGCTTGAACTAACAACTAACCCTACAAGAATTAAAAACATAAAAGACATGCTCAAAAAGGTCAACTTGAAAACATAAGACTAGGGCATAATTTATTTGCAATTTTAGGCAACACAAACCCTACCAAGGACAACTAAGACTTAGGGTTTAGGGTTTACACACATTTTCAAAGAACAATTTCTTAGGATAAAAACATTTTTAGAAAAGCTTGAGGGCACACTTGAAAATACTTCGATGTTTAGGGCACAGACTGACATTAGGAACCCAAAATTTTTAGCATGACTCAGAAAATTTAAAATAGTCCCAACAATTGTATCAAAAATTTAGGATGTGTAAGGACACTTTCATGATTGGCAAGTGTATTATGTCATTCATTGAATTTTCAGAGAACTATACATTACAATGCCAATATAAATTGAAAGCTTAATATTACAATTCTATTTGGTTACAATTTTTGTGCACATAACATATAGACATTCTCCTGATAGTATAGAAGATGACCAAAAGATAATAAGAGAATACCAATTTTACATGACCAATGATAGATCTCACTCTCAGGAGTATGTCCAAAATTGATTTGAGAATTATTTTGAGTGGGTGTAGGAAAATTATATTGCTATGTGTAATGCCCAAAATTTACATACAAAAAAACACAACTTTAAAAAAAAAAAAAAAAAAAAAAAAAAAAAAAA
>MU225802.1:3380912-3397019 GCA_018584345.1 Thuja plicata | reverse complement strand
TTCTAGAAATAAAATCTGCAAAAAAAAGGGTTTCACATTTAAAAGACACAAAAAGTCTTGTACATGCTCTCTTTAACCACATGCATATGTTCCAACTTACACTATGTATTTATTATTTAAATCATCCACAAAAATATTATATTGTTTTATTTTTTTGTTTTCTTACCACTGATGACCATATTCATGACAAGGATTTCCTTCGAACCTTTAAGAAGCAAATTACAATCAAATCTCGGAGCTAAGTTTCACAAAACATGCAACCAAGACTAATCTAGAAGGGTATTACGGTATAAATTGAGAGAGTGTAATTATCTCAAGAATAATTTTGGAAATATTTATTTTATCACACCTTCTTACTTATCTCGAGTTAATAAGATTAAATTAATTAACAACACTTAGATTAGTGTTTTGAAAATGATTCTAATAATGGATAAGTTCCTCCTTAAGACTTTGGATTCTAATGTTTCATTTGGGATATTGTTGTGAGACAATCTCTTAAGACTTATTAGCAACACATGATTATTTCAATAGTTCATTTTCTTTTAAACTCTTATAATATATAAAGGTCAAACATTATTTCCTTTCTTAGCAAAGTAAGTACTTAAAATGAATATCCAAGGTAGTATCAGGGAAACTAAGATAAACTAGAGATCAAAACAAGCATAAAATTGTAGGGTCTTTAGATGAATACATTGAGTCCTTGATAGTTTTTAAAAAAAAGTTCAATAACAAGCCTAAACAACAACAAAAAGGAACGCAGATGTGAATCCGTTGAACCCCATATTAGACCATAATGGATTAGCAGAAGGATTTAAGATCTTAACAAGGAAATGCAAGAGTATGAAATTTTAAGGTGGGTCTTTACACAAAAAAAAAAAAAAATCTACCATCTCTTTCAGCTACCCACACCTAAGTGGGAGCTCAATTTGCCTATGATCGATACTTGGGATTGGGAGATTTTAGAAGGCCTAGCTATAAGTAGAATCTTGTATTAGAATTTAATATAATCAGTGTTGATGTCCCAAGGAGATGTATCAGATACTGATATATTAAATATTATGATAAGGACAAGAATATGCTTAAGAATGGCGATTAGATTATGTATTTTATGCCAAAGAGAAGTCAGAAAGAAAAAAAAGAAGAAGAAAGAAATCATGACATAAATTTCACCATACTTATGTTGTTTGGCTTAATGCCCCCATAACGATTGCAGGATCTTGTGCTCCAATGATACTGTATGAGTCTGGAAATCCTAGGACTCGTCGATCTGTGCATAGCTTGGAAAGCCCGAAGACAACAATAAAATCACACCATTTCCCAAATAGCGCCAACCTCCCCCCATTCTCATCGAAATCTGATTTCTTTCCCTCTCTTCTCTCCCCAACTAGAATAATAAGCTCCCTGCACACACCCCGCTTGGGAATCCATAACCACCTCCTCAACACTGGTCTTAAGAGTTAGGAGATAAACTCTAGTCGAGATGCACATAACTTACAGAAAGCACTGATAGACTTCTGGAGGCTACCACCCGATTCCATCTGATCTCCCTTCGTCCCTGTCGCACCTATACTAGCCATTTCTTCAATGCCTCCCCAGGGTCAAAGTAGTTGGAAATTAATTTTGAATGCATCAGAACTGAACAAAATCATTATCTGACAATTATAATGGTCAGTTCCATTCAAAATGCAAACACCATCCTCTTTAATGTCGCCCACCCTGATTTCTCTTTTAAATGTGTTTCCTTCCACTAACGTCTTTTCACATTGAATTTTGCAGAGGGGCCATATATTATTTTTTTGATGGAGTGTTGAAGTGGAGATTCAGAGTCAATGAGGGAGAGCCCACGCCCCCACCATCCAATTCCCTATCGTATACAATTTCATCAATACAGTTGGCCTAGCACTAAAATGTAGCTGTTAGCTTCCAAGAATTCTAGGTCTTATCAAACAAACATCAAAACTTAATAAGATGAAAAAATCACATAACACTAAAGCAATAATATGGAGGGGTACTACACTTACTAATATCATATTATTTTATATAAAATGATGCGTAATAGTTTTGGATATCCTTACGCAAAGTTTGAGTATCTATGGAAATGATTTCATTTATTTTGAAACCTTAAGGGTTGATTGTCTGAATTCATTGTCATATATCCAAGTAAATAATTCACAATACCATGTTTTTAAAGTAAACACATCAAACTGATTGTCAACTTTTAATTCTACCCAAATTTGTCGTTATCACTAACACTATGAAAATTATCATAAAATTTGAAATTAACATTCACATTTTAAAGAACTTACAGTGGCATAGAAAGAAGTAAACATATGCTAACTAGGTTCTTTGAAGCATTAAATTAATGTACTTACCTTATCATCAATCAAATTACTTTATCCCACTCACTTCTTCATTTATTTTTCCAGGATAGGGTCAGTGAGGCACTACACTATGGATAGAAATCTTAGTTGGTGAGATAACTGTACAAGTCAATTAAAAAATGCTCATATTTTTTATTGGTTGTGTAGAATGTATGTAGAGACAGATGTACCTCATAATTGGAGTTTTTTTGAGGAAAGACATGGAAAAGGTGAAAATAATGGAGCAGGTGCATGTGTAAAGAGAGTTCTGGTTAAGGAGAAATTGAGGATTTTACGTGCAGAATTCCTTGATGTTTGTTCTACTATTGATTGGTGTACTTAAACATTGTCATAGGGGGACTCTTGATTCAACAGTACGTAGATTATTTTGGTTGGTTGAGTTGGGAACAATAAGAGATAGGTTATATTGTCAAATAGTTAAATATTCTTGAAAAATGTATTCAGTTTGAAGCTCAAATGCTAGTACATGGACCATTTGGATATGAGAGTTGGATTTTTTTTCTCTCTTAGAGTTCTTCAGTATGACTGGGATAAGTGTGAGTCAAGTGAGTGGGTTGATACATGGGTTCCACATTATCTAAATTCTTTATCTGTCACACTCTTTGTGATAAATGATGACATGGATTGTTCACTTGATTATGATCATCTTTCAGATCTTCTATAGCCAGGACATTTTTGCATTAGTTGCACCATAAGGGAATGATGAGAGATTGAGTTACTGGTTAGTACATAGTATACAAGGAAATAAAAATATTGCACAAAAAATGATAGATGATGATATATTCACATATCCAATAGGTTCAAATTTTATTGTGGCAACATGGATATGTACATACATAATTAGAAAGAATGACATTCCCGTGTATGAAGACTATGAGAAGCACAAAATCATTCTCATGTATTCACACCTTGTTATAGCAACTAATGTTAAGTTGTTGAAACATCAAGGAATAACAAAGAAAAAAGAGCTTTGGACTATTAGTAGTGTTAATCATGAAGCAATATTAAATACCCTCTAGAAGAGAGATGATCCTTCAGGCACACTTTAGTAGGTAAGTGAAACTTACTACAATATTATCCATGTTCATTACGCTTACATTCAATAGATTAATTGCAGTTTTCTTCTTCATTTGTTTTAGCCAATAAAATTTATTTTGTACATGGATTATAAGTGAATTTTGATACATATATGATAGATATAGAATATTGAGGGGTGCATTTTATTATCTCATAAAAAATTATGACAAACTTTACTATGCATTCACTAGTCATGTTCTTTGGTTCGTTTAGTTACTTATACACTCATAATCTTCTTGTAAACCTATAAACTTCTTGTTTTCTCTATTAACTTTTATTTTTCCTTCAGAATGTAGGGATTGGAATCTAAATATCATCAAGTACCTTTTGTTAAACTTATACACTTTAGGAGCAAAAATGACACATTTATTCCATAGGATTTTTTATACACAGTTGTATATATATTTTTTGGTAGTTTTGTATCTCAAACTTTTGATAACATTGTGTTGCCCCATTTTTTTTATTCATATTTTTAGACAAAAATGGACGTATTGTGTGTTATTAATGGTCTTAAAATCATTTGTGTAAATCTTGAGTCTAGGTCTAGATTTCCCCTTAGGCTAGGAGGCCTTTATCAGGTTTTCCCAAATTAACTTCTCCTTTTGTAAGCCAATTTTTTTTTTTATCAAATTCATGTTATATATTGGGTAGGTTAAACTCCCAAAACCAATAAAGGTCATGGTTCAAATATCTATAACATTCCCTTTATGTGAATTTGAAATTTTTATCCTTGATACTTCATTTTGGTATATTGGAGAAAAAATAGTTTTTGCCTTCTCCTCGGCGGGTTTTTACCCAGAAGGTAGTTTTCCACGTAATACAAATCGAATGGAAGGGAGACACTAAAACCCAAAATTTATGATGAAATTGATGACTAGGTTCAAATGTGAATCTTCACAGGTGGAATAGTAGCATCTGGAATTGAAAGGATTCAAAATTTGCTTCTAGGAGGAAAATTAGTTTTGAGCTTCTCCTCGGTGGAAAATAGACTCTCAAGGGAATTTTCCACCAAAATGATCCAAGTGACAAAAATAAGCAAATGGTGACCTTGAGGAACATTGAGTGCATTTTCCCCAGATGACAAGTTAAACAATATCAGCGGTTGGTGGAATTTAAAAATAGATGATTTGAAGTTAAAAAATGACTATGCCACTAAAGAGGAATATCTACAGGGAGAAGAAATGATCAAATGATGAAGGAATTAAAGTAAGAAGTGATGCAAAGTGGGCAACTGGAAGCTTGTTTAAGGTCTCAAAATAGGGTAAGGTACCCTAGACCACCAACTTTCTAAAGGAAAAAAGCTTGACACTTATCACAAGTGTAGAAGAAGGACTTGATTAAGGTTCTCACAACCCAAAAACCCCTAGGGAAACCTAATCAGTAGGTCTTATCAATCCTTCAACACCAACTTCCTAGGTTGGTTTCACAAGCATAATGACCCTTAACACAAGAATACCCCCAAGATGACATATAGGACTAGGGGTGACCTATTCTTTTAGGTATGATCTATTTAGGTTTCTATTGAGTAGTTCCAATGGTTCTTTCACTCAAATGCAAGCCATAAGGCATGGTTACTTCACAAACCCAAGACTATGCTTGTAGCATTTTTCAGAGGGAAATTTGATTTCAAGTGAGATTATTCCACATGACTCTATGAACTGATTGGGGATTTAGGGACCCTTTATAGCCTAATACTTTGGACTAAAGTCCTAAGATTTGGAAGTGAGAAAGAGACAGTGTAAAACATAAATTTGCTTCTGCAATTAGCCCTAATTAGGCCTCCATTTACACTACAAGTGTATTCTAGATGCATCCAAAGAAAAAAATAATAATTGGATAATGTGACAGTGTACACAAATGACTCTTCCTCTAACTTAGGGCCTCTGGTCAATCCCCAAACTCAAATTATGTCTGTTGTCCTAATTCTAGATAGGTGCATACATGCGAATATACACCTAGGGCATCACTCCATTGCTATTTCCCTGCAACTTGAAGAGCCTATCTTGAAAAATATTTAAAAGAATCATAATAAAAATCTTTCCACCAAGGATCATTGAATTCCCTTGGTGGAAAGTGGAAATACACTTGATTTCCTAAAAAGCCCTGAATTAGGGCCTACAATTCAAGCAGTGAGTTTGTAAATTGGATAAATTTCAAACAACAATAGATCAGGACATGAGACCAAATCCAAATGGAAGAAAATTCATACCCCTAACTCCTGGTGTTAGACTCACATGCCCCTCTATCAGTACCCAACCGTACACAGTGACTTTTTCTTTTAGAATGCAAGAAAATGGTTATCTTTATTGATTTCAAAATGCCAAAGTACATCATCAACCTACCACCCACATAGAATGGATATTGTAGGCTCTCCCAATGATTACATGAAAATTTTGAACTGACTTGACCGTTTGGGAGTTGGTTTTTGAAAATTTGTTAAGTTTTCTCAAAAGTTGCTTGACAACTTTTGAGCAACTTTTACATTTTTTGCACTTTTGCAAATCTAGTGACCAAATTTGGTCAAGATGTTATTAGGTGATCCCTAGTGGATCCAAACACTAAAAACTCAAAAATAACCTATATCTAGGGTTTGGGATCATAAATGAATCATAGTTACTGAAGGGCTCATAATGTGCCAATCTTGGTACTATGGCCTTACATGTTGCTCCAGTGTCTAACCCAATGTCCTAGCATTTGTAAAGGCCTCTTAGGACCTTGAGAGAACCCCTAGGGTCCATAGGAATAGTTGGTTCAGTTTGGGTGCTCCTACACCATACTCCCCATGAGATTTGAATTCAATTTCCCACTTGAGGATAGTTGGTCAACAGTGGCTCTGTGTTGTTTGATCTGGTCCTCTGTCATCTAGGTAGCATCTATTGGAGGGAGTCCTTTCCATTTTACTAAGTACTACATGTACTTATTATTTCTTGTCTTCTTCAAGACTTTGGTTTCCAAAATGGTGTCTAGTTCCACTTTCTTTCTTGCTAGGAGATCTATTACATAGTCTCCAGCATCTTCAACCTGTGATCCTTGCACATTGACAATGTCTGCAACACACTTGTAAGGGGTGAGGTCTGCAATATTAAAAATGGGAGAAATCACTAAGGTAGGAAGCAAGGATATCTCATAAGTATTTTCACCCATCCTGGTGAGGATTGTGTAAGGACCAATCTTCTTCATGTGCAACTTGGAATATCTTCCTTTAGGGAGTCTCTCCTTCCTTAGGTATGCCAATACCTTATCTCCAATTTTGAAGTGAACTTCTCTTCTCTTCTTATCTGCTTGTGTTTTGTACTTCATAGTTGCTTGTTGTAGTGACTCTTTTACCTCTTTCTGCACTTTAGAGATTAGTTTGGCTAACTCCTCTCCTTGTGCACTAACTCTAAAATCAGATGGTAACTCTACTAGACCCAATGGACCTTTAGGATGAAGTCCATATACTATTTTAAATGGTGTCTTTCCAGTGGACCTATTCATGGAGTCATTGAATGCAAATTCCACCTGAGGTAGGATCATGTCCCAACTTTGTGCATATTTTTTGGTTAAGCATCTCAAGAGGTTACTAAGTGATCTATTTACCACCTTCATTTGTCCATCTATTTGAGGGTGGTATGCTGACCTATAAGTCAGATTTGTGCCCAACATTTTGAAGAGTGTTCTCCAAAACTGACCCTAAAATTTGACATCTCTATCAGACACTATTGTTTGTGGTAGGCCATGTATCCTAACCACTTCCTTAAAGAATAAATGTGCTATATGAGAGGCATCATTTGTGCTCTTGTAAGGGACAAAGTGCACCATTTTACTAAATTTGTCCACTATTACAAAACACACTATCGTAATCCTGCTTTGTCCTTGGCAAACCCATAACAAAATCCATAGCAATTGATTCCCATGGCCTAGAGGGAATTGGTAGGGGTTGATACAATCCTTGGTTAGTGGATACACCCTTTTCTTGCTAGAAAATAATACAAGACTCAACAAATTTCTTGATTTCATTCCCCATCTTAGGCCAAAAATAACTTCGTTTTACTAATTCAGTGTTCTTATCTATGCCAAAATGTCCTCCTAAGCCACCACAATGTTTTTCCTTAATTATATTTTTTTTCATGGAACATTTAGGGATGCACAATTAGGCTCCTTTAAACAATAACCCATTCTGAATTAGAAAATTGGAAAATTCAGTATGGTATTTGCGAACCATTTTGGTGCATACCTCAAAAGCTTCTTGATATTTTGTATCATCTGCATAAAGGTGTTTCAGGGAGTCAATCCCTACACTCTGAATTTGCACTTCCTCAACTAATCCAAGCCTTCTACTTAGGGCATCAACCAATTTGTTGGCCACTCCTTTTTTGTGTTTTATGTTGAAGGTGTATTCTTGCAACTGCTCCATCCACTTAATTTGTTTGACTCCAAGCTTCTCTTGGATATTTAGAAAAATTAAAGCATGGTTATCAGTATAAAAAATGAACTCCTTAGGGAGTAAATAGTGTCTCCACCTTTTCAAGGCTTGTACCATTGCATAAAGCTCTAAATCATAAGTAGAGTACCTCCTTTTGGTATCATTCAATTTTTTTGAGAAAAATGTTGTAGCCTTACCTTCTTGGCTCAATATTGCACCTATGGCCAAGTTGCTTGCATCTGTTTCAACTATGAATACTTTGTTGAAGTCAGGGAGTACCAATATTGGGTATTGTGCAACTCTATTTTTGAGATATTGGAAAGCATTTGTTGCCTCCTTAGTCCACTCAAATCTGGTCTTCTTTCCACCTTTTATTGTATCCAACATGGGAGCACACACATGGCTAAAATTATTTATAAATTTCCTATAAAAAGTTGCTAACCCATGAAAACTTCTCACATCACCTTGGTTCTTTGGTGGAGGCTAGTTGATTATTGCTGCAACCTTCTCTAGATCCATTTTGAGAGTGACTTGGGAGATGAAAAAACCTAAGAAGATGAGTTCCTTTTTCATAAACATGCATTTTTCCAAGTTAATCACTAACTTGTGCTGATGGAGTCTCTTCAAAACTTGTTCCACATGTTCAAGGTGTTCCTCTCTGCTATGACTGAAAATCAGAATGTCATCTAAGTAAATGACCACAAACTTGACAATAAAATCAATAAAAAACTCATTCATTAATCTCATCAATGTACTAGGAGTATTACGCAAGACAAATGGCATAACAAGCCACTCAAACAATCCCTCAGTTGTTTTAAATGTTGTCTTCCACTCATCTCCTGGTTTAATTCTGATTTGATGGTATCCTGATTTTAAATCAATCTTTGTGAAGTAGCAAGCAGTGCCTAGTTGGTCCGGAAGATCTTCCATTCTTGGAACGGGGAACCTATATCTTATTGTTATCTTGTTTAGGGCCCTGCTGTCAGTGCACAATCTCCATTTTCCATCTTTTTGGGGGCCAGAACTGAAGAGAAAGCAAAAGGACTGAGACTCTTTTGGATGAGTCCCTTCTCTAGCAGTTCATTCACTTGCCTTGCTATCTCAACATGTTGCACTAGATGTTAGAATAGTCCCAAAGGATAATTGAGAGGGAGGGGGTGAATCAGTTATCAGTAAATTTAATTATTTTTAATTCCTTAACTTCATAATACAATAAAGTAAATGCTTTATCAGATAACACAGTACACAACACAGAATTTGATTATGGGGAAACCAAATGGTAAAAACCCCAGTGAGAATTAGCACCCACAATGAACTATACTTGTTTATAGTAATCCCTATTAGAAGATCTTGCAACCCTATTAGGAGTTGTTCTTTACAAAGTAATAAGTATAGTGATCTAGTTAAGGGTTAGACCCTGTTAGGAGTCATTTACAAATAACCATGTTAGGGGTGGTTGACTCACTGTCCAAAAGCTTACCGCTTCAATGTTGAAGGCTACAACCTTCTATAGAATAGATATGCACTATATCTGATGATGAAATGTAGATTAGACCTGTTGTCTTGATTAGTTCTAGTATATTTTAATCTTCTACTTCTTCTTCACATAAACTCTTGATGAATGATCCTCAACTAATATTCTGCTCTGTACATTTTATGTCTATTTTCATATCATTCACACTTAGCGTATCACAAATGAATTGCTATAAGTATCTTCCTCAAAGTATGAGATCATGGGACCTATAAGATGACTCTTCATAACATCTATGTCATCTTTACTAAGCACACAAACAATATTAAGTTTGCGCAACATAAACTGAATAAACGCGACACTTCACTAAGTCGGCCTCACCAAATTATCTCTAACTTTGCAATCTTCTTGAAATAAGTTTGGTACCTTTAGATAAATATCATCAAATCATAACTAATCATGAATATACATGTGCATATCTTGAAGATAGGCACAACTCAAGAAACATGTTACATATGTCGGCTCTGAACAAATACTCTTCCAGAACTATATCTGCCAATAAAATAATTACACAACTTTACTGAAACATCATATCTAGATCTGCGTGTATGAACATAATATAATAAAAATGCCTTCAACATGTATCTAACCATGCAAGGATTGATATCATCATTCTGATAAGTACATACAGAAACTCTACTGTGTATTATATGTTGTCATTCATGACAAACATACAATCAATCAACTGTACAGAAACAAATCTCCAACAATCTCCCCCTTTGACATTGATGGCAACATATGATATTAAAACATCCTCTGTTTATGGTTTCCTCTTTCTAATACAATCTTCTCAATATCCTCATCAAGGATTCCTCTACACTTCTCTAGTTCTTTTGACTATTTTTATACTCCCCCAGAGTATATTCTCCCCCTTACTATATACTCCCCCTTTGACATCAATGGAAAAGGGTGCCATAAACAATTAGGCACATGTACTACTCTAGAAGTAGAGTTGTCAGCCATTCATCAGTCACACAGGATTGATGTACTTGCTGCTTTATCTAATCAAACTCAGGAGAGGGAATTACTCCCAACTTCTTTCTGAGATACTCAAAAGTATCCTTTGGTAAAGGTTTTGTGAAAATATCTGCCAACTGTTCTTTGGTGCTCACATAGTCCAATTTTACTTCTTTGTCTACAACTTTTTCTCTTAGAAAGTGGTACTTGATCTCTATGTGTTTTTTATTTGTGTGTATCACAGGGTTCTTAGACATGTTAATAGTGCTAGTGTTATTACAGTGAATAAAAATAGTATAATCAACCTGAATACCAAAGTCTTTAATCATCTGCTTGATCCAAACCATGGTTGAATAATTCAGTGCTGCTGCAACATATTCAGCTTCTGCTGTGGACTGAGAAATACAGTTCTGCTTCTTCCTTATCCAAGAAACCAATTTGTCTCCAACAAATACTGCTCCTCCTAAATTACTCTTCCTATCATCAATACATCCTACCCAATCTACATCTGTATACACATGAAGTTGTACACTCTCTAATTTAGGATACCACAAACTATAGTCTATAGTTCCCTTTAAATATCTGAATATCCTCTTGATTGCCATTAGGTGATTTTTCTTGGGTTCAGCTACAAATATTCCAACAATGCCAACTGCATTAGATATGTCGGGTCTAGATTAAGTTAGATAAATGAGTTTTCCAATCATAGATTTGTACAATGTCTTATCAAGTACTGTGGAATCATCATCTTTTGAAAGATTGCTTCCTGTTATCATAGGGGTACATACTAGCTTACAATCTTCCATCTTAAAGGTCTTCAATATTTCCTTCACATATTTTGACTAATTAATGAATACCTTTATTTTTCTGCTTTACATTTAGTCCCAAAAAGTATTTTATAGGACCAATCATGCTCATTTCAAATTCATTCTGTATTTCTTTTGCAAATGTTGTACTTAGCTTGTCATTACCTCCAAAGATAATCTCATCAACAAATATGGCAACTAGTAGTAATCCATCAGGTGTTTCTCTTGTGAATAGGTTACAATCTATTGCACCTTTCTTGAATCCAATCTTGGTAAGATAACCATCGAGTCTCCCATACCAAGCTCTTGAGGCCTATTTAAGACCATAGAGTGCTTTCTTCAATCTACATACCATGTCTGGTTTATCTGAAAGATTAAATCCTTTAGGTTGTTCTACGTAGACTTCCTCCTTCAAATCACCATTTAGAAAAGATGACTTTACATCCATTTGATAAAATTTAAAGTCTTTGAATGTTGCATAGGCCAAGAACAATTTAATGGCTTCCTGTCTGCTCACAGGGGAAAATGTATCAGTGTAGTCTATTCCTTCTCTCTATGCATATACTTTACATACCAATCTTACTTTGTTTCTTACTACTATACCATCTTAGTTCATCTTGTTTCTAAATACCCACTTTGTTCCAATCACATTTTTGTCACTAGGTCTAGGGACCAATTCCCATGTATCATTCTTAATTACCTGATCTAATTCTTTTTTCATTGCATTCTTCCAATCAAAATCATTACAAGCATCTTCAACACTTAAAGGTTCAATCTGTGAAAGTAAACATACCTCTTCATCCATTGCTAGATTTTTTGCTTTTGATCTGGTTAAATCACTTCTGCTCTGATCTCTAATGATATAATCTTTAGAGTGGTATCTACATGTGAATTTTGGAACCTTAGGTGTGACTTCTTCTTCTATAATCTGTGATTCTTCTCTGCTTGATTCAGGGTCATTGCATGAGACATCAATGCAATCAAACATTTCTTCAATAATAGTATCTTTGTTTCTAGGCCTGGGTTCATCTTCAATCATAGATGCATATTCATAGTATCTCTCTTGAACCATAAACTTCTCATCAATTTTTACATGAGTACTTTCAATTACCTTTTTCAATCTCAAATTAAAACATTTGTATGCTTTTCTTTTTGTAGAACAACCAAGGAAAATACCTTCATCACTTATGGCATCAAAATCACCAACACCATCATCTCTCTTGATGAAGCACTTGCTACCAAAGATTCTAAAATAGTTTACTGTAGGTACATTACCAAACCAAAGTTCACAGGGTGTCTT
The DNA here is from genome assembly GCA_018584345.1 of Thuja plicata. Lineage (NCBI taxonomy): Eukaryota > Viridiplantae > Streptophyta > Pinopsida > Cupressales > Cupressaceae > Thuja > Thuja plicata. Next base: position 3,384,562 of record MU225802.1, on the reverse strand, counting down.
ATCTGTGTCTAGCCTCAATTGAGTTCTGTTAATAGTATAGACTGATGTATTCACTACATCTCTCCAATATGTGTGTGCAACTTTTCCTTCAATCATCATAGTGTGCACTGTATCAAGTATAATCCTATTCCTCCTTTCTGCAATCTCATTCTATTAAGGTGTTCTAGGAGCACTCAACTGTCTTTTTATTCCATGTTCTTCATAGTAATCATAAAACTGATTAGAGGTGAACTCTCCTCCTTTATCTGATCTCAGACATTTCAATTTTAATCCAGATTTATTTTCAACCTTAGCCTTGAATATTTTGAACTTCTCAAAGGCTTGAGATTTCTCTTTTAAGAATGCAACCCACATCATCCTTGAAAAATCATCAAAAAACAAAATGAAATACCTTTCTCCATAGTATGATCTTGTTTGGGTACGACCACATAAATCTGTATGCACTAGGTCCAATTTGTTTTCAGCTGAGTTCTACTTTCTTCTGAAGGAACTCCTCACATGCTTTCCCATAACATATTCCCTGCACATTGTGTCAACTGGTCTTGCAATACTTGGAAGATCTCTGACCAACTGTCATCCACTTTTGCAACAAAATAGCTTACATCAGAATTGAGCTAAAAAAATTAACTTTTGTTTTGGAGCCTGATGCAATCATGTCTCCATCCTTGTTGTTAATGATGCACTTGTTGTCTTTGAGCTCCAAATGATAACCTTTGTCAAGTAGATATCCAACACTTAGGAAGTTATGATGTAATCCATCAACATATAGAACATCATTTGTCCTATTCTTTCCATCCAAGGTGATAGAACCTCTTCCTATGATAGGTTTAGGAGTGTTATCTCAAAATCTAACCATACCACCTTTGTATTTGTCTAAATGAACAAACCTATCTTTGTCACTTGTCATATGATGAGAGCATCCACTGTTAATGATCTAATCAGTTTTGATGTCTGCTTTGGAAATTAGGGCTGACTCTTGTTCCTCCTTTTTATCTACAATGTCCATTTCTTCAAGCAACTTTTTCATATCTCTAAGGGAAATGAATTCAATTTCATCCTCTCTTGAATCTTCATTAGTTACACCTTCTTCAGCATGGTAACATTGCTTCTTATATTTAGGTTTGTAATCATATCTGAACTTCTTAACTCTTGTGGGACACTTAGATGCAAAGTGACCAATCTTGTTGCATGAAAAACATTTGAATGGAAGTTGTCCTTCATATTTTCCTTTTCCTTTCTTTTATTTTTTAGCAATCATAGCAATGATATCTTCTAGTTCTTCACCAACTTCTTCTTTCTCATTATGGCTAGAGATATGCAAGGATTTCTTACCATGGATTGGGGCTTTGAAAGATATTTCACTTTTAGGTTCAGTCTTCAATCTTGATATTTTAGATGCAGAGATTTTGCTGATCAAAGTCTCTCTCTTGAAGTCTTGTGAGAATTGCATGGTTTCCTCTACAATTCTTATCTCATTTTCATATTCTAATGTTAAGGTAGTTAACAGGTTGTCCATTATATCTTCTTCTAATATTTCTCCACCATTGTTTCTAATTCCAGAGACTACTTCATTTATCCTTTGATTGTAAGCTCTAATGTTCTCTTTAGGTAACATCTCAAGACTGATGTATTTATTTTTCCATGTCTTCCTGCATGCATTCTTTGCTTGAATATCTCCTTCAAACATATCTTCTAAATACTTCCATATGGTGTATGCTCTGTCAATTTTCTTGATCTCAGAAAATTCACTGTCAGATAGGGCACTGATTAGGGCTTCTTTAGCAATTGCATTATTGGTAAATGTTTCCTTTTGTCTATTAGTAGCATCATCCTTTGCAAGGTCTTTCAAAGATGAAATAACAACTTCTTGTGTAGCAATTTCAAAGATCTCAAAGCCAACACACTGTAGATGTGTTATCATTTTGTTTTTCCAATCCAGATAATTTTCTCCATTGAACTTAGGGCTCTCTTTTCTGAAGTAAGACATTTGATCTACCTTAAGTTGTTAGGCTTCTTCTCCAAGGCACTTGGCTCTGATACCAATTGTTAGAATATTCCCAAAGGATAATTGAGGGTGGGGGTGAATTAGTTATCATTAACTTTAATTCTTTTTACTTCCTTAACTTCATAATATAATAAAGTAAAAACTTGATCAGATAACACAGTACACAACACACAATTTGATTACGGGGAAACCAAATGGTAAAAACCACGGTGGTAATTAGCACCCACAATGAACCATACTTGTTTAAAGTAATCCATATTAGAAGATCTAGCAACCCTATTAGGAGTTTTTCTTTACAAATTAATAAGTATAGTGACCTGGTTAAGGGTCATATCCTGTTAGGAGTCTTTTACAAATAACCCTGTTAGGGGTGGTGGACTCACTGCTTCAATGGTAAAGGCTACAACCTTCTATAGAATAGATATGCACTATATATGATGATGAACTATAGAGTAGACCTATTGTCTTGATGAGTTCTAGTGTATTATAATCTTCTACTTCTTCTTCACATAGACTTTTGATGAATGGACCTGAACTGATATTCTTCTATGTACATTTTATGTCTCTTTTTGTATCATTCACACTTAGTGTATCACAAATCACTTGCTATAAGTATCTTCCTCAAAGTATGAGATCATGGGACCTATAAGAAGACTCTTCATAATATCTATGTTGGCTTTACTAAGCATGCAAACAATATTAAGTTTGCGCAACACAAACTGAATAGACGCAACGCTTCACTAAGTCGGCCTCACCAAATTATCTCTAACTTTGCAATCTTCTTGAAACATGTTTGGCACCTTGAGATAACTATCATCAACTCATAACTAATAATGAATATACACACACATATCCTGAAGATAGGCACAAGTAAAGAAACATGTTACATATGTTGGCTTTGAACAGATACTCTTCCAGAACTGTAACTGCCAATAACAAAATTACACAACTTTACTGAAACATCATATCTGGATCTGCATGTATGAACATAACATAATAAACATGTCTTCAACATGTATCTAACCACACAAGGTTTGATATCATCATTCTAATAAGTATATACAGAAACACTACTGTGTATTATATGTTGTCATCAATGACAAACATACTGTAATGCCCAAAATAATCTAGGCAAAACACAACTAACAATTTTTTTTTTTTTCCTTATATCTTAATTAAAAATAATAATTAATACAACTTACGAAAACATAACTTTAATTGCAAGACCACATTTGAATTAATAATAATCTTAGAAAAACTTAGGGTACAAGTTAAAACTTAATTTATTTAATATATAAAAACAAACATCAATCTTAACAGTTAATAATCTCATTTGAACCAGGTCACCTTGAAAATTAATTAAATATCCCTAATAAATATAATCTTCTAGTTGTCCAAATTGTTAAAATTAGGTTATAATATTAATAATTTTAATAAAACAACTCTGTAAGTTAATTCTTAATTACAATGTAAATTTGGCAAAGGATTAAATTTGTTATGAAGTCTAAAACTCAGTTTAATAAAATTTATTAAATCATTTATATAATTAATCTTTACTTAATCCTACTAAAATGGAATCGTAATAATTCTCTAAGTAGATTTATGATCAGATTTACAATTATTGTCGACATTAATTAATCTCCCA
>MU225802.1:3360356-3376127 GCA_018584345.1 Thuja plicata | reverse complement strand
AGCATCATAATCTCGAACCATGATTTCATTAATGAATATAATATCAAAGATAACAGAACAAAGCTAACTACCTATATCATGAAAATCAAGGTATCAAAATAAGCATGTGTATAGATATAAAGAGTACAGTAACTGTGATCATCAACAAAACCTGTAACAACCACTCATAAGATCCAAAAGATGACATGCATAAACCATAATGGAAATACTCAAAATATCATCCTGATGAGTCAAGTGTCAAAATAAGAGTCAAACTAGGATAGGTCAGGGCAGGACCTCACACATACAATCAATCAACTATACAAAAACAAATCTCCAACACTGGAGTCATCTTGTATGGGGCTATGTTAGGAAAAGAGGATCCAGGTATCAAGTCAATTTGGTGACTAATGTCTCTTATGGGAGGGAGGGTTGTGGGTAGGTCACTAGCAGTGACAGCACTATATTTTATCAGTAACTTCTGAACTTCATCTGGTATAGGATCATCCTTATCAGACCTTACATTATCCTTAGGCTTGGATATTAAGACATGCTTCAGTTTTAGATTCCTTCAAAACTTTAAACATTTCTTTCTCCCCCATGGTTATGAAAGTTGGTTCTTTCTTAGTCTTGTTATCAGGTAGGGGTTTCATGGTGAATATTTTCCCATCCTTGGTGATAGAGTAGGTATTTTTCCTACAATGATGAGTGGCATCAACATCATACTGCCAAGGTCTGCCTAAAAGAATGTGGGATTCATCCATCTCCACAACATCACAAAGAACTTTGTCTTTAAAGTCTGCCATTGAAAACTGTATCCATGCTTGTTCAAAGACTAAGGTTTTTTGACCCTTTGTTAGCCAAGACACATGGTAAGGGAAAGGATGAGGTTTCATAGGGAGGTTTAACTTTTGTACCATTTCACAAGAAACAAGATTTTCAGTTGAGCAAAAATCTATAAGTAATTGACATACCTTTCCATTGTATTTGATCTTTGTCTGGAAGAGATTCTTTCTTTGAGGAGGTTCTTGGCTTTCTGGTACTTAGAGGAAGACTTTTCTCATCATCAAACATTTTCCTTCCTCTAGTTCTAAGTCCATTGCATTTGCATTGTCTTCTTGCTTGTCCTCTTGAATTAGTTGTGCTCTCCTTACTCCATGATTGTTATTGTTCCTCTTTTTAGGGAGTCTCCCTGCATGGTGCCCCAACTAATTACAATAGTAAGGCCTTAGTGGCCCATTTCCTCTTCATGTGTTTTTTATTCCCCTATTGAAGGGTCTTCTCCCTCTATAGTTACCTCTGGAGTTTGTATCATTGTTTTCTTTGTCTCCTTGGTCAGGGATCCTACTGCTATTACCACTATATTTCCCTCTATTCCAAGAGGTTCCTCTTCCTCTAAAATTCTTCCCACTATCATTAGTCTTTCCCTTTCCAAACTCTTTCTTTCTCTTGCACTTTTCCTCTAGCTTAAGTTCCATTTGATAGCACTTGTTTACTATGGTAGGGAAGTGTAGGCTAAGTTCCTCTTGAATGGATACTTTGAGCCCATTCATATATCTTTCCAATTTCTCTTCCTCATCTTCTGCCACATTTGTCTTCATACACAATTTTAGGAACTCCTCAATATATAGGCCAACATCCATATCCTTTTGCTTTAGGCTTTTCTTCCTCCTATGGAGTTGAACCCCATAGTATTCAGGCACATAGGTCTCCTTGACCAATGCAACCATTCTATTCCATGAAGACATCATACTCTTTCCATTCTTCACCCTCTCTCTTTGGATGAGGCTCCACCAAGTTAGGGCTACTCCCTTAAACTTGGATCTTTCCATTTAAACCCTCTTCTTCTCAACAATGTCCTCACACTGAAAAAAAAATTGTTAAAGCCTCTATCCAATCCAAGGCCAAGTTTGCATTCATCTTTCCATTAAAAGTTGGCAAATCCAACTTCTCATCCATGGTTCTTCTCCCCATAGATTTCAAGGCATCTATGAAAGGTCTCTGGTCTATAGGAATGTTCACATCCTAATCAGGGTTGTCACTTTCTCACTCACTCCCTTTTTCACCACCACAATTGTCTCCTTTACCCTTCTCCACCTTGTTCTCCAACTCTTGAATTCTTCTTGTCAAGGCTGCATTTTCTGCTCTTTGTTCTCTCACCATCTTTGCCAATTCTATGTTTGTAACCCTTGAAGGGACATCTTCATCCTTAGGAGAATACATAGCTCTGATACCACTTGATGCAAAGTATGCAACTAGAAGCTTGTTTGAGGTCTCAAAATAGGGTAAGGTACCCTAGACCACCAACTTTGTGAAGGAAAAATGCATGACACTTATCACAAGTGTAGAAGAAGGACTTGATTAAGGTTCTCACAACTCCAAAACCCCTAGGGAAACCTAATCAGTAGGTCTTATCAATCCTTCAACACCAACTTGCTAGGTTGGTTTCACAAGCATAATGACCCTTAATACAAGAATACCCCCAAAATGACATATAGGACCAAGGGTGACCTATGCTTGTAGGTATGGTCTATTTAGGTCCCTATTGAGTAGTTCCAATGGTTCTTTCACTCAAATGCAAGCCATAAGGCATGGTTCCTTCAATAACCCAACACTATGCTTGTAGCCTTTTTCAGAGGGAAATTTGATCTCAAGTGAGATTATTCCACATGAATTTGTGAACTAATTGGGGATTCAAGGGCCCTTTATGGCCTAAGACTTTGGAAAAAATCCCTAAGATTTGGAAGTGAGAAAGAGACAGTGTAAAACACAAATTTGCTTTTGTAATTAGCCCTAATTAGGCCTCCATTTACACTACAAGTGTCTTCTAGATGCATCCAATACAAAAAATAATGATTGGATCATGTGAGGGTGTACACAAATGACTCTTCCTCTGACTTAGGGCCTCTATTCAATCCCCAAACTCAAATTATGACTGCTGTCCTAATTTTGGATAGATGCATACATGTGAATATACACCTATGGCATCACTGTATTGCCATTTCCCTACAAATTGAAGAACCTATCTTGAAGAATATTTAAAATCATCATAATAACAATCTTTCCACAAAGGGTCATTGAATTCCCATGGTGGAAAGTGGAAATACACTTAATTTCCTAAAACACCTTGAATTAGGGCCTACAATTTAGGCAGTGAGTTTGTAAATTGGATAAATTTAAAAAAAAAATCAACCAGGACATGAGACCAAAACCAAATGGAAGAAAATTCATACCCCAAACTCTTGGTTTCAGACTCACATGCCTGTCTATCAGTACCCGACCATACACGGTGACTGTTTCCTTTAGAATGCAAGAAAATGGTTATCTTTATTGATTTCAAAATGCCAAAGTACATCATCAACTTAAAACCCACCTAAAAGGTATATTTTAGGCTCTCCCAATGGTTACATGACAATTTTTAACCAACTTGACTACTTGGGAGTTGGTATTTGAAAAGTTGTTAAGTTTGCTCAAAAGTTGCTTGACAACTTTTGAGCAACTTTTACATTTTTTGCACTTTTGCAAATCTAGAGACCAAATTTGGTCAAGATGTTATTTAGGTGATCCCTAGTGGATCCAAACACTAAAAACTCAATAATAACCTATATCTAGGTTTTGGGATCATAAATGACTCATAGTGACCTAAGGGATCATAATGTGCCAATCTTGGTACTATGGCCTTACATGTTGATCCAGTGTCTAACCCAATGTCCTAGAATTTGTAAAGAACTCTTAGGACCTTTAGAGAACCCATAGGGTACGTAGGAATAGTTGGTTAATTTTGGGTGCTCCTACACCAAGAAGTCTCCCCAGTGGAAAATTACAATTTACCTTCTCCTCAGCAGGGTTTGACCCATGAAGGTAATTTTCCGCAAAATGACATAAGTAAAGGAAAAGGTCATGGAGTTTTTTTAAATATGTTGGTAAACCTTTGAAAAGGAAATTGAAACCATTTGAATCTAATATTTAATGAAAAATATAAGAGAAATGCTTATTGGCGGACAAGCGGAAAATAGCTTCTCTATTACTCCAACAGGCAGGTTTTGACTTGCGGGGTACATTTTCCGCCAAATAATTATACATAAGATATTTAAGGAAAATTCAATCCCACATGTGACTTAAGGAATAAAAGAAAGATAATAAAGCTGTCACATGTCATTGTAGCATTGTAAAAAGACTAAAATTTCCCTTGGTAGATTTCTGAGTAAGGAGTACTCCAAAAGTATTGCTCTGCCAAAGGAGAAGTGGAAAAGTAACTTTCTGCTGCTCCCAGAAAGTTACCATTACACTTACCCAAAGTGAAAATATATTTTCTAATGGCCCATAGAGATGAGGTAATAAATTCAAATAAATCTGTTTTGATTCATAACAGACATTTTCATATTGATTAGCCTTTTTTTTAACTCATGTGGCACGGGAAGTAGGCAATTTACGGTAAAAAGTCAGAAGTTTATAAAAATCAAAGAAGTGCAGTAAACAAGAGTTACCATTTTTTTTTCAATTTACCTAAATTAATTTCTGATTCTAGTTGCTTCTTGCTTTCATACCGCTAAGATAAACTTTTGGTTCTTGATTCAAGTTGATCTAAACATGGCCACCAGATTCATGGGATTCGACGGGTTGAATGGTATTACATCTGAATGTCAAAAAATCATAGACACTTCTATGTGGTTGTTTGACATGCAAAACTTTCTGAATAGATTGAATGCAGAAAGGATACACCCCATTATAGATAAGTTGAAGCAGAGTGGGTTAGTTGAAGCCGTCATTTTTCCTATTTCAATTCAAGCTAAAGAGATCATTCATGAATGCATAGCCCATTACAATCTGGATACCAAGAAGATCCTTTTTTCCCAATGACATAGTGCTTCTCTCTATTGACTGAGACTCTGTCCAAAACTGCCTTCATATTCTAGAGAAAGCTAAATACTCGGAGATGACCTACAACCAAGTGGTCACCGAGTATGGAGTAAATAAGATGACATGGTGGAAGGAGATGATGAAAACCTGGTTCCAGAAGCCCAAGAGTGCCAAGGGAAAATTTCCTAAGAAAATTTATGGCACAGACCTGAAGACAAAAATTATTGACATCCTGGTATTACTCCATAGGATAAGAGGTGAGAGCAATGCATTAAACTTTGTTGAGAATAATTTCTTTTTAGTCCAAGTGATTTGCTCTCAAAAAAAATTTATTGATTGGGCTCACATGGTAAGAAAAAATCTTTCAAATGCCCTCAATAGAGCTAAATACTAGAATGATTTTTATTGTATCTCCTAGCTACAATTCAAATTTGGCCAAGGCTTCCTAAGCTGGAAGAATTCTCAGATGATGTAAAAAGTTGTGAATTCTTTCCCTTTTTACAATTGCATAATAACTAGATTGAGTATAGCAAGGTCAATGATGTGTTTACAATGAGATTATGCAGGGAGTTTCAAGGTTGTCCAGAAAGGATATTTTTCCCAGGAGCTATGACATTCATCAGCCAATATGGGTGTTATTTTATCTAATTTGCAAATTTCTCATATATTCATCTTGCTAGATTTGATGACTTCCCCTTAAAGATGCCCAGGTATCCTTATGACATGATCATTTGGTTGAAGTAATGAGGAAATAAATCCAAGTGAACCTAATCTATGTAGGTGCTAGAAAGAAAGGCTACGAGTTCCCCATGACCATCGGAGCCTAAAGCTGTGCATTTGAGTCTGATTGAAAGAATGTTTTGAGAGCATTCTCAAAAAAGTTTCAATTGGAGACATACTATGTCTTGAGACCCTAGTACAACCCTATAAACTATGCTAGAGATTACTTGTAGATGGGTCACACAATTCATCACACAAATGAAATAGAAGACTATTGGGCCAACTACAAGGATGATCTAGAAAGTAGAGAAAGATTTTATGCCAGGTAAACTATTGAACAAATCAAAAAGTTCAAAGTTAACATTACAATTGAAGGCATCCAAGATGATGGGGGGAATATGTATGATGATACATACATAGAGAAGATTAAACCCCTCCCTATAATCTCTAAGCCCATGCAAGTTCAAGTCATTAATGATTTGAAGACCTTAATGGATGGAATCTACAAAAGAACAGAGAAATGGGCCCAATGAATGAAGGGCAGAAGGAATAAGTCAGAAAATATGCCTTCTCCTCAACAAAATCCCACAATAGTGATAGTGAACACTCCTACAATAGCTTCATAAACTATCCCAACCGTGGCTAAGAAACCAGCTCAACTAGCAGGCGGAAGCGATGAACCTCATGAGAAGGTGGTCCCACTAGAAAAGACATGTGTAGATGGCTTTGTTCCTTTCATTGGTTCGACAGAAGGAGAATTTTCCAAAGATTCAATCAAGCCTACAACTGAGGCCATTAAGATTGTGGAAATAGAGCAACCAACTCAATCTAGCACTTTGGATGTGCAGGGTGACACCCCGATGCAAGAGTCCTCGATTATAATAGATGTGGGTGAAGAAATTTCCAGCACTTTGGCTACTCAAATAGATGAAGAGGCCAAAAAAAAATTGAAGGTTACTTTGGTCACTAAGGTAGTCTCCTCTTGTCTAGCTCCTGTAAATCCATTGGCCCTCGGACCGAAGTCTACTCCCCCGGTCATCAGGAATTGTTTTATAGATGAATTGGTCTCTGCAACCAAAATTACCAGCGCCAAGTCTTGGATCAAGAATACCCTAGAGTGCAAAATAAAGAGGATCAAAGAAGGATCTCCTAGCAAGGATACTCTTTTGTTGGCCTGACAATCTGGTGGTGCCCTAAATTTTGATAATTTAGAAGTCCCAATCCATTATCAAGAAGCAAGTTTCTCCATTCTAAAAAAAAATCAAAGGAAGGAAGCTTTATGACATAAATAAATAGAACTAACTAATCAAAGCCTTCAAAAAATGCTAGAATTTCAACCTGGTACAAAAATGATGCCAATTGAGGCTGAAGATGGTAGAATTTCAATCTAAAAATGGCGCAGTTCGGGAAATCAAATTTCCTATCTCCAGTATAAATATTAGCTTTTCACAAAGTATTTTGGATATTTATCTAAATCCAAATTCAAAAGTTAGGTAGCTTTTTAGTTAATTTATTGTTTTTTAAAAATAATTTGTAATAAGGGTTGTGTCTTTTCACCCTAAAGCGGTGTGAAAGCTACTAAAACACATATATATATACATAATGTAAAATTTAAAGGGACAAGACAATACAATATAATACAATTTCACATATTTGGATAGTTTTAGATCAACAACTATAACATGGACCAGAATGTACTAATTTTTCAAAATCAATAAAGATAAGTGTTTTTCCTTCATATATGCAATTATTTAATTATAATTTTACAATTAGTCCCTCGGATAAGCCAATAGAACTTCTTCAAAGTGATAGTTTGATGTGCATGCTTCCTGATTTGGTTCACAATTTATATTATCAATTGGTTTTCTCATTTTACATGGTTAAATTCTATTGATTGAGGCCTCAGTAAATTGGTCTATCATCTGAGAAGTCTTACCCTTTTTAAATATCTATGAATTTGTGTTATGTTGCATGTACATTTCATAACACCTTTGAAGTGATAATTTTTTTTGTAAAACTATCTCTGAGGTTGAACATAAGATTGGAATAATTTTGAATCTATTTCCTGTGATAGAATAAGGCACTAGTCTAATTATTATTCGGATTATAGTTATTCAGTTCATTGTTTATAGTTTTTTGATATCTTATCTATCTATTCATTTCAAATTACATACACATTTACTAAACATTCTTTCAATTACTTAAAGTATTTCAATTTATAGCTCATGATATATTGCTTCCAGTTAGATTTCTTTCAAGTGCCTTTCCATACTTAGGAGAGAAGGTTGAAGTGTTTCTTATATGCTATAAAAATCCTTGTAACATGACGGATAAGTCAAGGTATAGGCCTACCAGCCTTGGTTTTGTAGAGCCAGAATTGTAGAATTTCTAACCTTGTCTTGTTGTGACTTGTTAGTTGACCAAATCACTTTGGTTTCCCAATATTGGATATGCAATTCCATAGGAAATCCAATCTGTTGATTTGAGCACCAATAGATTGGCAAATTTTCTGGGGAGTTGCTCAAAAGAAAATTTTGGTATTTTACCTAGAAGCTTTGGTGATATATTTAAGACTCTACTGGGAGAAAATAACTCAGAATATAGTAAGTGTTTTCCTTTTGATAAGAAGGTGGTGACTCTATTGAACAAAGAATTCAATTAGTGAATCTACTGAGGGAGAAGATTTAGATGGAGATGGTGGATTATTTTTTTAAATGTATCCATCATTTCAAAGAAAGCCTTTTACACTATATGGTATCAGGCCATTGGATCTTAGGAGATTTCAATGCGTCCCAAATAAGTTATCCCCTAAAATTTTACAACTTCTACCAAATTTCCATGGAGAATGGGATGAATCGACACTACAACACTTGGATGTATTTTATAAATTCATAGAAGATTATGAGGTTTCTATAGAGGATCAGGTGATGATGCTATTTTTCAAGACATTAAAAGATAATGCCAAACAAGTATATGAATCACTACCTACATAATATATCTCATCATGGAGATAGTTTGAGAAATTGTTTCTTTATACATTTCATGATGCCAGTGGTGAAGAAGACAACATGTGCTATGAATGATATGAAGACCAAAGTTGCAGAATGGAAGAAGATCCAAATTACATTTGTGGAAGAATAATTGTACATGTCCCCTTTGGAAACATTCTTCAATTTGGAAAGATATGAAGGAGAATCTGGAATACATTTGTTCATGAGAATGATAAGGATTTATCAAAAAATACCTTCAGATATTAGGATTTTGGAAGGAAATTAATGGATAAACTTTGTGAGTTAGGAATATATGATGATTCTCAACTAATAATTTTTCTTGAGCAAGTATGTGAGGAATTGAGAAAAGAAAAGAATAATGACATAGAGGAAGAAAATTCAAATCAAGTTTAAGAAGAACATGTACATGGTAAGATTTGTATGGAGAAAGGTATCAATGGTCATGATGGTGAGGGAAAAAATCTCCTTAGTACAGAACAAATTTCAGATTTGTTGGATGTTGAATATCATAAGTTTGTTCAAAAGAATGGTTTAAATTTTTCCTATAATCATCAGGATGGGCATGATCAGGTTATATTTGATACAATAATATATCAAAAGAGTGAACATTTGATGAAGGAAATATGTTTATGAATGGTTTTGAAAAATATGAAGAATTTTTTGGATATGGACCGTGTGTTAATCCATTCTGTGAAATAAATGAAATCTCTCTAGACTATGAAGGTGGATTGGATACAATATATTGAGCATGAAGAATTTTTAACAAAGATAATTGATGAAGATTTTTTTCTTGAAATAGATGGTGATAAGTTTTTGATTGAGCCTAATTTGGATACTATGTTAGAGGATATAAATACTCTACAAGGAATTGATTATAAGAATGATTCAGCCAATTTTTTGCAAGGTTAGAAAAATATGTTGCAAAATGAAGGGAAAAAACAAATTTATGGCATCCAGATTCTTGGTCAATATGATGAAGTCTATAGTCTTTTTCAATCTCTATATGATACAAAAGGTGATTTTGAGTATTCCTCTGAGGTAGTGAGGAATGATAAAATCTCAGCTAAGCAGAGGATATACTGGACTAATACTTGTAGAATTGGTAATCTTTGAATCAGACATAAAGGAAGTTACAAGAGTTTATTCCTATTTCAAATGACACAGGCAGGATTTGACCATGAAGGATGTTATGAACAGGTGGATCAAAATAGTAATTTGACCAATAATGATACATTTAGAATGATCTTGTTGCTAAAGGATCATAATCAAATCTTTGATAGAGGAAAGAAAACAATGTTTATTTTTTTGGGGCCTGGGGCCACCCAATTTCACTTTGCATTAGATTAAGTGTGGATAGTTGGTCTGCTTCTTCAGAGTTAGCTGGAACCTTGCTATGGTCACAGAGAGCATAGATCCCTAGAAAGAGCCACTGGTGGTACCCTAAATTTTGAGAATTTAGAATTCCCAATCCATTATCAAGAAGAAAGTTTCTCCATACTAAAAAAAATTCAAAGCAAGGAATCTTTATGATACAAATAAATAGAACTAACTAATCGAAGCCTTCAGAAAATACTGGAATTTTGACTTGCTACAAAAATGATGCTGACAGAGGCTAAAGATGGTCAAATTTTAATCTAAAAATGACCCAATTTGAGAAATCAAATTTCCTATCTCCATTAGAAATATTAGCTTTTCACGAAGTGTTTTTGATTGTGTCCAAAGCCAAATCTGAAAGTAGGTAGTTATTTTTTAGTTAATTTATTGTTTTTTTAAAATAATTTGTAATAAGGGTTGTGTCTTTTCACCCTAAAGAGGTGTGAAAGATACTCAAACACACATATATATATATATATATACATAATGTAAAATGTAAAGGGACAAGACAATACTATATAATACAATTTCACATATTTGGATAGTTTTGGATCAACAACTATAACATGGAATTGGATGTACTAATTTTTCAAAATCAATAAAGATAAGTGTTATTTATTCATATGTGTAGTTATTTCATTATCATTTTACAATTAGTCCCTCGAATAAACCAATAGAACTTCTTCAAAGTGATAGTTTGATGTGCATGCTTCCTGATTTGGTATACAGTTTATATTATCAATTGGTTTTCTCATTTTGCATGGTTAAATTCTATTGATTGAGGCCTCAATCAATTGGTTTGTCATCTGAGAAGTCTTACCCTTTTAAATATCTCTGAATTTGTTTTAAGTTGCATGTACTTTTCATAACACCTTTGAAGTGATAAGTTTTCTTGTAAAACTATCTCTGAGGTTGAACATAAGATTGGAATGATTTTGACTCTATTGCTCGTAATAAAATAAGGCACTGGTCTAATCATTATCTAGATTATAGTTATTCAGTTCATTGTTTATAGTTTTGTGATATCTTATCTATTTGTTCATTTCAAATTACATACACATTTACTAAACATTCTTTCAATTACTTAAAGTATTTCAATTTATAGCTCATGATATATTGCTTCTTGTTAGATTTCTTTCAAGTGCCTTTCCATAATTAGGAGAGAAGGTTGAAGTATTTCTTATCTGCTATAAAAATCCTTGTAACTTGATGGATAAGTCAAGGTATAGGCCTACCAGCCTTGGTTTTGCAAACTTGTTAGTTGGCCAAATCACTTAGGTTTCCTAATATTGGATTGACAAGTCCATAGGAAATTCCATCTATTGATTTGAGCACCAACACCATCTAGTACCACCTTGAACAAGGTGAAGAAATAAAAGATGATGTCTACCTTTGGCCAAGATCCAGAAACTGGGAACTTCACCATGGAGGTAGCAAAGCCTACAAAGGAAGGCAGTTTTGAAGATTTGACTACTTCTGATTCTGAGCTACAATAATTTGATATGGGTTTAGCTCGTAATGATACCAAGGTGGATTGGTGGAAATAAACTAATGTATTAATTGAAGAGAATCTTGAGGAGCTTAAAGCTACTAAGGTGTGACTCAAAGAAGAATTCAATGAATTGACTAATTTTTTCAGACAGTTGGTTACTCCAATTACAAGCATTCCTAGCTCCCAAACAACTTTTGACCCCAATACTATAGAGAATCAAGCCATCATCACCAAGTTGCAAGAAGACAGACACTTTGGAAAAATCAGAAAAATGTGAATTGAGAGACTCAAATCTGAAGGGCTCGTAGTTGTTGAACAAATGGGAAATACTATCCTAAAGCTAGAAAAGGAGAGAAACAATGTTTATAAGAACTTACAGGCTCGCACATCACAAAGGGTGAAGTGTGAAGTTTTCATAGTGATGATGCACATGGTAATCAAAATGAAAGCTAAAGAGGCAATAAAGGCCAAAATCTTGCAGAAGGGAAATGAACCCTTAATCTAATGGCTTCAAAGACTACAATTTCAAGCTGAGATTATCATCCAAGCTGAAGGAGGGTTACAACAGACAGAAGCCAAAATCAAAGAAGAAAGAGATAGAGATTTTGGACTTCTCAAAGGTCTTCACATAGAGTCACAAACAAGTGGCCAAGGAAAATAACTAATGAGAGTGGTTAACATGAAAAAATATTTCTCCGATTATATAGATAAGCTGGCAGAGTAGTCTTTCCATCTCCTGGATAAAGTACTAGATCTCAAACATTTGAGCAGGTGCATATATAAATCTATGGAGGAATTGAAAGATCAGGTAGAAGCGGTTAAGAATTTGGCCAAAGATCATTCCAAATGGCTCATTAAATACACTAATGTCCATATTAATAGATATGAGGATCTTTTTCCAATTATCACAGGTGTGACCACCTATAAGGCGAAATTAGATTAGGGGAAGGAAACAAAAACATAAATATATTCCCCCCTTATACTAAATTTTGAAAGATTTTGTAATTGATAAATGTTCACTTATCATTTATCATTTTTGGCTAGAGAGGTTGAACCGTTTCAGTTATATATTTTATAACAGTCAAGCTCTAAAATCTATATGTACTCTTTTGAAAATCAATAAAAAGGTCAGCTAAATTTTGGCGTAAAGAACTTCAATTTTGCTGAGTCAAAATTGTTTATGTTTGAATGCCAATATTTTAACTATTCCATTGTAATTATCTTTTTATTAATTTGAAGGTTTAATAATATTGGATTTTTACTTCATGATCAAACCGGAGTGTTGTATTAAGATTTAATACAATTAATCGAGGGAAAATCTGAGTGTTATTCAAAATCGTGAGAGATGTTAATATGAAGTGTTTAGATTTAGATTGAATCATCATTATTGTGTTATCATCCATCTTACAGTTTTGCATTTGTATCATCATTATCTACCATTGCATTACCAATTTTAGGAACTTATATGATTGATAAGGTCTTGAGATTGGCTAGATTTAGAGTTGAATTAATTTGCCTGAGCTAGTTCATGTCTAGGCCTAGCTTGGATTACCTATTATGTTCTTGGGTCAAGAACACACCCTTATTAGATTAGGAAAGAATAAAATTCATTGAAGATCAATCACTTAAGGGAGTTGTACCTACAAATTTAGAGGGAAATCAGTTATTTAGTTACATTTCCCAACTTTTGTATTCAATTGTTTCTTTAATATTTGGGCATTTAAGAGTTAAAGTGAAAAAGAACAATATGTTTACCAAAAAAATTTTGGTGACTCTACTGGGGAATGAAATAGTCACTAGACCAGAAGCAATATCATGAGGAAAGATGGTGTTGTTGGAAAGATTGTTTGGAAAGCTGAAATGGAAACAATTGTTGTTTTGTCATTGATGCCAAACCTTAACTGGTGAGACTATTCCTATTTGTTTGAGTACCATATCTATTTATGTGAAGAAAATGATAACAAGAAGAATGAGGGAAACAATTTAGTTATGGGTAAACACAAGGGTGCTTGATCATTTGGCACATTGGAGAAGTGATATATTGTTTATCTTTCACTGAGAAGTTGATGCCAAGCAATGCGAAGTTGATGCCAAGAAATGTGAAGTTGATATCAAGCAAAGTGAAGTTGATGCTGAGTCAAGCCAGTGATGGTCGAGCACTAGTGAAATGCCGAGGAATACAGAGGAGACCAAGCGGAAGAACACAATGTTGGTTGAGCAACAATATTTTGGTAATTGATGAGATTTGAGATCTCTGGTCGACTTAGTTGATTTTATTTGGATATGTAAAGTTAATTAAAGATTGATCCACATTATTTAATGCGTGGGTAACCAAAATAAATGCATGGACTCAAGATTTAATTAAAGACTATTTTGGAGAAATAAATGGTAATGTAATGATGGAAAGATCTGTTGGATCAGACCTAACCTAAGATCTATGATCTTGATTATGTGGAAAAAATTTATCTAACCTAGATGAAGAGGTATATGATAACCTCAAGGGGTTATTCATGAAGAGTGTGAGTGTATGCAAGAGACTTGCATAGTTAATTTACTAATTGGCATGATCTAGCAGAGAAGGCTAAATACAGAAAGCAGAGAATTTCATGAGTGATTTCTTGAAATAATTCCAAGCAGATCTGGAGTTTGAGATGAGAATGGAGGCCACTCAGTAAATTAGCATAAGAGTTGAATTGGATCTGGATTTGTAAAGTAAGTTGTATGTATCGGATCACAACTGCTGATTACTTTCTAACCATTGTATCAGTTAAAATCCTTTAACTAGGTTGACCTAACAGTCATTGTATAAATACTTTGAGCAAGGTGACATTTAGATTAGAATTTTCTAAGTCCTCTAACAAGGCCACTTCTAACAGGGTGATTAAATCCTTTAACTAGGTCACATTTGACAGTGTGTTTTGTAACCTTTAACAGGGTTGGCTCCTAACAGAGCTAACTTCATAAGAGTGAAAACTTGGTAGCATGTTACTAGTGGTTTTTCCCATATTGGGTTTCCACATTAAATCATGGTGTCAAAATGTATAAATTTTTATGTTGTGTTTTACTGTTAACTTTTTGCAAGCTTATTTCATTAGTACAGTAAACTGCACACTTTTATATTATTGTTGCCGAGAATATCTGAATTGTTCAAATTGGTATAAATTTTTAAATGGGCAGATCTAGAACTAAGGGTAACTAATTCAACCCCCCTCTCAGTTATTCTAAATTCATTCTAACAATTGGTATCAGAGCTTAGTTCTCTTGAAAATAGTTTGAAGGTACTTGGAGCAAAAGATCAAGATGTATAAAAGCGAGGTACCAAAGTTGAACAAGGATAACTTTCCTGCATGGAAACGTTTGATGAAATTTCACTTGGCTGGTGTTGGTAATTCTAATAAACATCATGTTGATCAAGAATATGTAGCCCCTATAAGAGTTCTCAATGTTGCATAGTTAAGAGAAAAGAAAGAACATAATCAAGAAATGTTAGAGATTGCATCATCCCTGAACTATCATGATTTTGAAGACATAAAGGACTGTACAAGCATACAGAAAATGTGGGATGCCTTGGAAACCATCTATGGAGGTGACATAAATGTGCTAAGTGCCAAATCTGAAATCTTGAGAGGTAAGTTTGATGAAATTAAAATGCAAGAAGGAGAAAATATAGTTCAATATCATGGTAGATAAAGGAAGTTGTAAATTCTATTAGAGGAGCTAAAGGAACCATTGATGATAACACCATCATGAGTAAGGTACTGAGAACACTTCTTCCTATTTATTCTATTAGAGTATCTACAATTCAAGAATTGAGATGTACTCCTAACAACAATTTGACTTTGGAAAGAAATGTGTGGATAGTAACAACGATACTTCTGATGATGATCTAGAAGCGCTTGATGGTCCTCAACAAATCAAATAAAAGGAAAGAAATGTGTGGATAGTAACAAAGAAACTTTTTATGATGATCTATAAGAACTTGAGGCACTTATGGCAATAATACTATCTAGAGGAAAAGGAAAATTCAAAAGTAAACTTCCTATTATTTGTTTTTCATGTAACAAAGTTGGTGATATTGCTGCAAGATGTCCTGATAAGAATGACAAAGATGATATAAGAGACAAAAAGTATAAAGATAGAAAGGATGACTGAGACTTTAGGAATTACAAGGATTACAAAGAAAAAGGTAAGAAATCTTGCTATATATCTGAAGAAGCTTCTGACAATGAATCTGATAAATATGATGAAAATGATATAGAAGTTGTGTATGTTGCAATGAAAGATGATTCTGATGATGATGAGAAAACTGCACTAATTTCTTATATGAGTAAAGGT
>MU225802.1:3317419-3354138 GCA_018584345.1 Thuja plicata | reverse complement strand
CAAATTCAGTTTGCATCTCTTTTGAAAATGCTTTACATATCATATCTTGTCCACTGAATATGATGTCATCCACAAAAATTTCAGCCAATAAAATTCCTTTACCTTGCTCTGTCTTCAAATATAGATTATTGTTGTCATTAGTTCTTGCCAATCCAATCTTCATCAGATAATTGTGAAATCTTTCATACCATGCTCTTGGTGCTTGCTTCAGTCCATATAATGCCTTGTGCAGTCTGCAAACCATGTTCCTCTTACTTGGGTCAACAAATCCATCAACTTGTTCAATATATACTTCTTCTTCTAGTATCCCATTTAGAAATGCAGACTTCACATGCATATGCATGTAGAGTTATCACACCCTCCAATATTGTAACTGGGGTGAATGTCTCTCCATAGTCAATTCCTTTCTCTTGTGCATAACCTTCACATACCAGTCTTGCTTTATTCCTTGTTACCTCTCCATGTTCATTTAGCTTGTTTTTGAATGCCCACTTTGTACCAATTACATTTTTGTTGTCAGGTCTAGGTACTAGTGTCCATTTCTTGTTCTTTTCAATCTGGTCTATCTCTTCATTCATGGCTTGAATCTAGTCTTCATTGTCCAAAGCATCTTTTACTATCTTAGGCTCAAAATCACATAACAAACATGTGTCTTCTCTTAATTTGCCTCTTTTCATGACTACAGAATCCTTTGCTCCTATGATTTGATCAGGTTTATAGTGTTTTCTTACATATTTTTCCAAAGTAGGCTCTTTCTCAGCTTCATTTTGATCATTCAAGTTCAGTTTGAGGTGAAATTGTGACTCAACATCTCCATCAGATAGCTTGGCAGTCACTTCTTGTTGCCCAAAAATATCGTTCTGTGTCTCAATAGGTGGAGACTATCGCTCGACAACTTCATTTTCAGTTTCATTAGAATCCTATTATTTAGGATATGTGAATGATCTATAACTTTCAGGCACAATCATGCTTTCAGCTTCATTTCTTTCTGCATAATCATGAATTATAACATTTGCACTTTCCACAATTTTGTTAGTGTTAGAATTCAAACATTTATATGCCTTACTCTCAGTAGAATATCCAAGAAATATGCCTTCTTCTCCTTTACCATTTCTGTTATCCTTCAGTATAAAACATTTTCTCTGAAAGACTTTAAAGTAACTTACAGTAGGTGCATATCCATACCAAAGCTCATAAGGTGTAGAATTTTTACCTTTCTTGACTTTTACTCTATTTAGGGTATAAACAGCTGTACTTATAGCTTCTCTCTAATATTTTTGTGCAACATTTTTCTCCATCATTAATGTTCTAGCACAGTCCATGATAGATCAATTTCTTCTTTCATCTATACCATTTTGTGGTGGTGTCTGAGGTGCTGACATCTGTCTTTTTATCCCTCAGTCATTGCAGAACCTATTAAACTCATTAGAAATGAACTCACCTCCTCTATCAGATCTCAAACATTTCAAACTCTTACCTGTTTCCTTTTCAACTTTTGCCAAGTACCACTTAAATAGCTGAAATGCATCAGATTTTTCTTTGAGAAACATAACAGTCATCATCCTAGAGTATTCATCTACAAATAGAATAAAATATTTTTCTCCACAATAACTTTTCTCACCAATACGTCCACAAAGGTTAGTATGAACCAATTCTAAAATATTCTTAGAAGTATGACTTTCTTTTAAAACTAGATTTAGTCATTTTGCCCAATTGACATTGCTTACACATTGTATTCTCAGGTTTCTTTAACTTAGGCAACCCTCTAACCTTTTGAAATTTGCTTATGCTTACCAAGTTATCAAATTTAACATGGCATAGCCTCTTATGCCATAACCAAACATCATTAAAATGTGCAAACAAGAATGTCTCTTCAGCTAAATCAAGATAGAACAAGTTACCTTTTTTTGCTCACCACCTCCAACTAATTCTCCATTGGCATCATAGAGCTTTTCTTTCCTGTGATGGAATTCAACTCTGTAACTAGAAGTGTTTAGCTATGAAACACTCAACAAGTTATACTTAAGATCATCAACCCAGTATACATCATCACATCTAATCTTATTATTCAATTGAATTGATCCTTTCCCTTTGACTCTACAAGGTGTATCATTACCAAACTTAACATATCCACCTTTACATTGATCTAATGTTTCAAATTTGTCCTTATCATTGGTTATATGATGTGAACAACCACTATCAATAATCCAATGATCACCTTTACTCATATAAGAAATTAGTGCATTTTTCTCATCATCATCAAAATCATCTTTCATTGCAACATACACTACTTCTATATCATTTTCATCAGATTTTTCAGATTCACTGTCAGAAGCTTCTTCAGCTATATAACAAGATTTCTTACCTTTTTCTTTGTAGTCCTTGTACTTTATGTAGTCTTGGTCATCCTTTCTATCCTTATATTTTCGGTCCCTTCTTTCATCCTTCTCATTCTTGTCAGGACATCTAGCAGCAATTTTCTAACTTTGTTATAAGAAAAACAAATAATAGGAAGTTTACCTTTGAATATTCATTTTCCTCCTACTAGTCTTCTTTCCATAAGTGCCTCAAGTTCTTCTAGATCATCATATAAGGTGTCAATGTCACTATCCACACATTTATTTTCTTTCTTAGATTTGCTAATGACCATCTGTGACTTGAATGCAGATTCAACAACTTGTGGAGTATAGTTGTCAAAATTTGACATCTCAAATGCAGTTAGTCTACCTACCAGACTTCCCAGAGTTAAATTGTTGTTAGGAGTACATCTCAATTCTTGAATTGCAAATACTCTAATAGCATAGTGTTAGTCCTCATATGGAACCCCCTTCAAAAAATTTCAAATCAATCTTTCTATCTTTGATTTTCATGGTAAGTATTCGTAAGTTCAAACACAGCCAAGTTCACTTTGTTGAACCACTTTAAATATAGTTCAAAATGATTCAAACTAGTTCAAGAGGTTCTAAATGGTTCAGGAAGTTCAGAGGTTTAAAGGTGCAGTTCATTGGTTCATAGTGGTTCAAGAATTCTAAATGAGATATTCAGAGTTCAAAATATATGAATTTAAACATTTGAAGATGCAGGGGCCTTTTATTAATGCTAGTAATATCCTGGTGTATAATGTATAAATTGCTTATTTCGAGCAACAGAGAGAAATAAATTTATCACAGTGATTGGAATGATATAGATATGAAGATCTAAAATATGGATGATCATGTGATTGTCAAGCACAGTGATTCTTGAAAAGAAGAGCAGGTTCTTATCCAGGAAAAGTCACCCTCGCGTGTTCCTAGATCAAGCAATGTTGTCAGCGTAGGCATGATTCATAGTTTATAGAAGATCTCAAACCAGTCAAAAGGATGTGATAATGAGATTAAAAAGAATCAAATGGATGGGAATCAAGCTCTTGTTATGTAATCTGCAATCACCATGGCCCGATCCATCACAATTGATAAATGTGAATTTTCACATACAATTGGAAGTGTGTTTAAATGGTGGGTGCACAAAAGGAATGTGTTGGTTTTGTGATTTAATTTATCAATTTTGTTTGTGGAAAGAAGGATTCACAAGAAACTATGACAACATCAATGATTTAGAATTCCATGACTACAAATTTGTCAAAACAGTAAAAATGGGTCTCAGTGCGAGGGCCATATCTTTTTACTCAGCCATTGGATTTTTCTCAACTTTGGGTATGTTGTTGTGAGGTATGTTACACACAATCTCACTAGAGAAATATTAGAAAATTTTTTTGGTTTGCGAGATATGAATGACTGTGTACAATACTATCAAATCTGTTATTTATTTTTAAATGTGGAAGCATAGATATTAGAAATCTATATGATAAGGTGTAGACATTAAAACATTTGATAATTTTTAAATTATTATAATGTTCTAATATTCTTCCAGAGAAGTGTTATTAGGAAAGAAGGAATAAAAATAAATATGATGGGAGGATTTTCAAGAATCGGTTGTAAAATTGAAAAGAAGCTCATCATTGGGAAGGAAATAAATATGCTGGCAGAAGAGAGAAGAAGGGTTACATTTTTTTTATAGGGATTGGAAGCTCTTCTACGTGAGCCTTTGTGCTACAGGAAGGGGTTTCTTTAGGTTTTCTTTGGTAATGTAAGGGAAATGATATCAGATGTGTAAAAAAAAAAGGTTTGGTGAGAGGAGCAATAAGATCTTTGTTATCTTTTTTTCTTTTCAGAGAAGAGAGATATGTGTGTCAAAGCTTTGAATTTGTATACATATCTATTGATCAAGATCAATCTTTGAATTATCTTGGTTCTCTTTGAAATGAATCTTGTCTCATTTAGCTGCACATCTATTTATCATTAGATCTTTGAATCTTGATTATTTATGTATTTTGAAGGAATGATAATCTTTTCTCTTTCTTGTTTTCTCCATAATGTAGGGTCTCAATAAGTGGACTTTGTGTCACTTATCTATTATTTTGAGTTGTTAGTTTCTTTTGCATCTATTTTGTGTTTACGAATAGATATGTGTATCCCTTTCATGCTTTCAGGTTAAAAGCATTCATGTTTGTATTTATTGGAAATTCCTTGAAAATCACACACAGGGAGTTGTACCCGATTAAATTTAGAGGAAGGTTATCAATTCAATGATAACCTATCCAACTATTAGCCAGGATTGCACTTTCATCTGGGCATCAAGATTTATTTCATTCTAAAGTGCAAATCTGTTCACTAACACATTTTTGGTGACTCTGCTGGGGACTCAAATCAAAGATCAGTGCTAAAATTGATTTCATCAGTTATTCTATAAAATATCTTGGTATTTGTAGGATTGGCGACTCGAATTTAATTCTTCATGATGAAAGGAAAGGTTCTGAAGAGGACCAGGCTAAATCCATCTTTCATAGAAATCTACCAGAAAAATGATAAAGTACTGCATGATTTCATGGATTGCTTTAAAGAAAGTGTCTCTCGGGCTGTGAGAGAAAATATTAGTCTGGAAGATGATCATGCAAGCACTCTTTTGTGGAGAAGTCTCTGTGTACAGGTCTAAAAACTTAAGGATCTGGAGGAGTATGAAGAAAAGGTGGCAAGGTTGAAAGAAGAGCTAACAGTTGATAATGAGGGGCCTCTGGTAATATCATCTTATTTCATCTCTCACAATTATGCAGTCTTTGATCACCAAGATAGCATTAGAGTGCCTGTAAATAAAAAGAATGAAATTGCATCAGAATGTCTCTCTATTGCTGAGGTAGAAAGTTTCAAGTTTGAAAATGTTAATAATGATTGTGTTTTGGAATGTGTGGTTAACAAAGAGCTGCAGAACAACATGCTTCCAGAACTTCAATCTTTTACCTTTAATGAGGTAGCTGAAAATGATTTCTCCAGTTTCAAAATTTATGAGCAGTCCTCTTTAGTTTCCTGTCAACCCAGCAATATGATTGGTAAGGGAAAGCTGAATATTAGGAAGAATTCTTTTCATATTAAAACCCCATTTCATGGAAGAAATTCACAAGTTATCTCTCAAACCGTGAATGGCTCAGTATCGATATTGAATAACGGCTTTCTTCCTGAAGAAGAAGAAATCATGAGCAGATTTTTGTCTTCTCTTCCACCACTAAAATTCCCTTGGATTGGATCAGGTATCACTCCAAATCTAGATGAAAGTGAGATGTTGAATGAATCTTCTTTTCATTCTCCCTTAAGTGATTTTTCTGGTTTTGATTTTGAAAATAATGCTAAAATATGTGATAATGCATTGGCAAAAGGAAAAGATGAAATATTTTACATATTTGACAATGACTTGATTATTGATAGAGGTGAAGTAAAATTTAATGAGAGATTTGATCCCATGCTGGATGAATCTTCTTTCTTTGCTGAAATTAAACATGATGGAAATGATTATGGAAAGAAAGGTGTTTTTGTAAATTCTGATCATGAAGCCTGCATTTCAATCCATGGAGATTTTCCTCAATTTTATTTTTTTCAATTAGAAAGGAAATCATGGCTGGAGAATGTCGTAGATGGACCATTCAAAGATAAGGAATGCTATGATAGAGTTTGATTTTTTGGGAAAGAATGTTGGGTTGCTAGATATTTGCATGATATTAATTCAAGGTTCAGAGATGAAGACATCAGCACACGGCAGTTCAGAGCTATTTCATTAAGGTATAATTTGCTGCTCCAAAAGGGCTCTTATTTCTCCTAGTCGGTAAATGGATTCACATGACTTCTTCTTGCTTTTGGTTCCTATGGTAGGATTTCTTCCTACCTTTCTATATTTTGTAAATATTCTTTTCATGTGCATAGTGTTAGTGGGAATAATGTGCAAGCTTTGAGCTTGCTGGTTGTTTAGGTGTTTAGGCTGGTTGGCTTTTCCCTACTCCCCTCCGCCCTTATGCAAGAAACTCCCAATTTTCCTTTTCTCAGTGACTCTATTCACCCAATGGATAAGGCACTTGTCTTTTCCCAAAGATTGCTGGAGATCTCTATTTTTGTGCCAAAAATAGTCCCCCTATAGAGCCAATGTTAGTCATCATATGGAACCCCCTTTAAAAATTTTCAAATCAATCTTTCTATCTTTGATTTTCATGGTAAGTATTTGTAAGTTCAAACATAGCCAAGTTCACTTTGTTGAACCACTTTGAACATAGTTCAAAATGATTCAAACTAGTTCAAGAGGTTCTAAATGGTTCAGGAAGTTTAGAGGTTTAAAGATCCAGTTCATAGTGGTTCAAGAATTCTAAATGAGATATTCAGAGTTAAAAATATATGAATTTAAACATTTGAAGATGCAGGGGCCTTTTATTAATGCTAGTAATATCCTGGTGTATAATGTATAAATTTCTTATTTTTGAGCGAATGAAGAGAGAATTAAATTTATCACAGTGATTGGAATGATATAGATATGAAGATCTAAAATATGGATGATCATGTGATTGTCAAGCACGGTGATTCTTGAAAAGAAGAGCAGGTTCTTATTCAAGAAAATTCACGCTCACGTGTTCCTAGATCAAGAAATGTTGTTAGCGTAGGCACGATTCATAGTTTATAGAAGATCTCAAACCTGTCAAAAGGATGTGATAATGAGATTAAAAAAATCAAATGGATGGGAACCGAGCTCTTGTTATGTAATCTGCAATCACCATGGCCTGATCCATCACAATTGCTAAATGTGAAGTTTCACATACAATAGGAAGTGTGTTTAAATGGTGGGTGCATGAAAGGAATGTGCTGGTTTTGTAATTTAATTTATCAATTTTGTTTGTGGAAAGAAGGATTCAGAAGCAACTATGACAACATCAATTATTCAGACTTCCATGACCACGGATTTGTCAAAACAATAAAACTGGGTCTCAATGCGAGGGCCATATCTTTTTACTCAACCGTTGGATTTTTCTCAACTTTGGATATGTTGTTGTGAGGCAAGTTATGCACAATCAGACAAGAGTGATTTTAGAAATTTTTCTTGGTTTGCAAGATATGAATGGCTATGTACAATACTATCAAATCTATCATTTATTTTTAAACGTGGAAGCATAAATATTAGAAATCTATATGATAAGGTGTAGACATTAAAACATTTGATAATTTTTAAATTATTATAATGTTCTAATATTCTTCCGGAGAAGTTTTATCGGGAAAGAAGGAATAAAGATAAATATGATGGGAGGATTTTCAAGAATCAGTTGTAAAACTGAAAAGAAGCTCATCATTGGGAAGGAAATAAATATACTGATAGAAGAGAGAAGAAGGGTTACATTTTTTTATAGGGATTGGAAGCTCTTCTATGGGAGCCTTTGTGCTATAGGAAGGGGTTTCTTTAGGTTTTCTTTGGTAATGTAAGGGAAATGATATCAGATGTGTAAAAAAAAAGGTTTGGTGAGAGGAGGAATAAGATCTTTGTTAATTTTTTGTCTTTTCAGAGAAGAGAGATATGTGTGTCAAAGCTTTTAATTTGTATACATATCTGTTGATCAAGATCAATCTTTGAATTATCTTGGTTCTCTTTGAAATGAATCTTGTCTCATTTAGCTACACATCTATTTATCATTAGATCTTTGAATCTTGATTTTTTATGTATTTTGAAGGAATGATAAACTTTTATCTTTCTTGTTTTCTTCATAATGTAGGGTCTCAATAAGTGGACTTTGTGTCACTTATCTATTGTTCTAAGTTTCTAGTTTCTTTTGCATCTATTTTTTGTTTATGAATAGATGTTTGTATCCCTTTTGTGCTTTTGGGTTAAAAGCATTCATGTTTGTATTTATTGGAAATTCCTTGAAAATCACACACAAGGAGCTGTACCTGATAAAATTCAGAGGAAGTTTATCAATTCAATGATAACCTATCCAACTGTTAGCCAGGATTGCACTTTCATCTGGGCATCAAGAGTTATTTCATTCTAAAGTGAAAATCTGTTCACTAACACATAGATAGGAAGAAGTGTTCTCAGTACCTTTCTCATGATAGTATATTCATCAATGACTCCCTTATCTCCTCTAATAGCATTTACAACTTCCTTTATCCTATCATAATATTGCACTATATTTTCTCCTTCTTGCATTTTTAAATCATCAAACTTACCTCTCAAGCTTTCATATTTGGCTCTTAGTACATTTGTATCACCTCCATAGATGGTTTTAAGGGCATCCTAGATCTACTTTATGCTTGTGCAATCTTTGATGTCCTCAAATTCATGATAGTTTAGAGATGATGCAAGTTCCAGCATTGCTTGATTATGTTCATGCTTCTCTCTTAGTTGTGCATAATTTAGAACTCCGGTAGGGGCTACATATTATGTTTTAATATGTTGTTTAGAAGAATCACCAATACCATCCAAGTGAAGTTTCATCAAACTTTGCCATGCAGGAAAGGATTCCTTGTTGATCTTTGGTCCATCCCTTTTATACATCTTGATCTTTATCTCCAAGTACCTTCAAACTTTTTTTTCAAGAGAACATAGCTCTGAAACCAATTTTTAATATGAATTTAGAATAACTGAGAGGTGGGGTGAATCATTTATCCTTAGGGATGTGCCCATATAAAACTTTAAATCAACTTCAACAACTCAGATTTGCTCGGCAGTAATAAACAATAAAAGTGTGCAGTTTACTATGCTAATGAAATATGCTTGCAGAAACTTAACAATAAAACACAACAATAACATTCACACATTTTGACACCATGATTTAACATGGAAACCCAATATGGGAATAACCACCAGTAACATGCTACAAAAATTTCACTCTTCTGAAGTGATGCCCTATGAGGAGCCAACCTTGTTAAAGGTTACAAAACACACTGTCAAATGTGACCTAGTTAAAGGATTTAATCACCCTGTTAGAAGTGGCCTTGTTAGAGGACTTAGAGCATTCCAATCTAAATGTCACCTTGTTCAAAATATTTATACAATGACTATTAGGTCAACCTGGCTAAAGGATTTGAACTAATACAATGGTTAGAAATTAATCAGCAGGTGTGGTCTGATACATACAACTTACTTTGCAAATCCAGATCCAGTTTCAGCTCTAATGCTAATTCCCTAAGTGGCCTCCGTTTTCATTTCAAACTTCAGATCTACTTGGAAATCTATCAAGCAATCTCTCTCTACTTCACTGCTCAGCCTTCTCTGCTAGGTCTTTCCAACCAGTCAATTAACCATGCAACACTTTGCATTCAACTTCTCCTTTCCCTTGGATACAATAACAATAACCACAGTAGGTTATATTATACCTCTTCATCTAGGTTAGATAAATCTTTTGCCACTTATTCAAGATCACAAATCTTAGGTTAGGTAAAATCCAATGGATCTTTCCATCTTTACATTTAATTTACTTCTCTAATAAATTCATTAATTAACCATTGAATCCATGCACTAATAATGGTTTCATGTGCATTAAATGAATATGGACCAATCTTAATTAATAATGTATATCCCAATAAAATCAATTATATCATCCATAGATCTCAAATCTCATCAATAAACAAAATACTGCTGCTCAACTTTTCACTGTCTCCCTCAGTATTTCACTGGCACTTGGCATCATCTTTGCTTTGCTTGGCATCACCTTTCACTTTTCTTGGCATCGACTTTTCTTTGCTCATAATTGACCTTCCAGTGAACTGTTAGTGCTAGATAAACAACCTATTACTCTGCCAAAGTGCCAAATGATCAAGTACCCTGGTGTATACTCATAACTCAACCATTTCCTTGGTCTTCTTGTTATCCCATTCTTTTCAAATCTTCATCAATCAATGGATAAGGTACTCAAACATACAACAATAGTCTCACTAGTTAAGGTTTGACATCAATGAAAAAATAACAATTATCTACATTGTAGCAATCTTTCCAACATATAGGAACAACATGATACAAAGTTTAGAACATAAGAATCTACATGACGATGTCAATGTATTTGGAAATGTTGTCAAAGAGGGAGAAATATACTGAGAAAGATAGAGGGATAATTTTACTAAAAGAGGGAGAGTTTACTAAGAGAAAAAGAGATTGATGAATAGAAACAGAAAAACATCATTGTGATCATAGACACAGAGGGAGAAAAGTTCATGATGAGAATCAGAATGAAGCTAAAGACATTAATGAAGATTTGTTTGTATGAAGGAACACAAGAAGACTTTTTGGATTGTATGGTAACTATGGTTAAAAATTATTGTTTTATTGTTTAGTGTTGCCATCAATGCCAAAGAGGGAGATTATTGGAAAGATTGTTTGGAAAGCTACAATGGAAACAATTGTTGTTTTTTTATTGATGTCAAACCTTAACTGGTGAGACTATTTCTATCTGTTTGAGTACCATATCTATTGATTTGAAGAAAAGAATAACAAGAAGACCAAGGGAAATGATTGAGTTATGGGTAAACACAAGGGTACTTGATCATTTGGCACATTGGAAAAGTGATATGTTGTTTATATTTCACTAAGAAGTTGATGCTGAGCAAAGCCAGTGATGGCCGAGCACCAATGAAATGCCAAGGAGTACAGAGGCGACTGAGCGGAAGAACACAGTGTTGGCCGAGCAACAGTATTTTTGTAATTGTTGAGATTTTAGATCTCTAGCTGACTTGGTTGATTTTATTGGGATATCTAAAGTTAATTAAATATTGATCCATGTTATTTAATGCATGGGTAACCACAATTAATGCATGGAATCAAGATTTAATTAAAGACTACTTTGGAGAAGTAAATGGTAATGTAGTTATGGAAAGATCCGTTGGATCTGACCTAACCTAAGATCTATGATCTTGATTAAGCGGAAAAGATTTATCTGACCTAGATGAAGAGGTATATGATAACCTCAAGGGGTTATTCATGAAGAGTGTGAGTGTATGTAAGAGACTTGCATAGTTAATTTACTGATTGGCATGATCTAGCAGAGAAGGCTTAACAGAGAAGCAGATAATTGCATGAGTGATTGCTTGATGGATTTCCAAGTAGATCTGGAGTTTGAGATGAGATTGGAGGCCACTCAGTAAATTAGCATAAGAGTTGAATAGGATCTAGATTTGCAAAGTAAGTTGTATGTATCAAATCACAATTGTTGATTACTTTATAACCATTGTATCAATTAAAATCCTTTAACCAGGTTGACCTAATAGTAATTTTATAAATCCTTTGAGCAAGGTGACATTCATATTCAAATGTTCTAAGTCCTCTAACAAGGCCACTCTTGATAGGGTGATTAAATCCTTTAACCAGGTCACATTTGCTAGTGTGTTTTGAAACCTTTAATAGGTTTGGCCCCTAATAGAGCTCACTTCAGAAGAGTGAAAACTTGCTAGCATGTTACTGGTGGTTTTTTTCCATATTGGGTTTCCACGTTAAATCATGGTGTCAAAATGTGTGAATGTTTATGTTGTGTTTTACTGTTAAGTTTGTGCAAGCTTATTTCATTAGTACAGTAAATTGCACACTTTTATATTATTGCTACCAAGTAGATCTAAATTGTTCAAATTGGTATAAAGTTTTAAATGGGCACATCTGGACCGGAGGATAATTGATTCACCCCCTCTAAGTTATTTTGAATTCATTCTAATAGGTGCTTCCCAATGAGAACTTGATTCATGTGCTTCAGCCAAACCTTGGATCCCAAGATGATCAAGAGGATATCATTTCCTCGCTGAATACTTTTCCTGGAGATACAGAAGAAATGTTGAGCATTATAGAAACATGAGCCAAGTTCTTGAACAAGAAGAAAAAAGAGCAAAAGCACTTGAAAAAGCCATCCGAAGGAGATATTTAAGAAGGGCACAAAGCCAAGTAGAGCATGAAGCTAGAATTTAAAATTATCTAAAGCCCTAGAGTCTAAAAGATTTCTTAGAAGTGTAAAGAAAGAAGGTGGTATAGACCCATTCTTTGAGAGACTTGCAGAGATTGATTTTTCTCTACTTAAAGTACCTCACCAAAAGAATAGAAATTCTAAGAGAAAAGAAGACCTCCTTTACGTCCCAAACAATCAATACCCTTGTCTACTACCTGTGAAGAGCTAACCTTGCATAGAGTGGTTTCTCCTCCTATTGTAAACCTAACACCTTATCTACCTCAGGCCGTTATGGAACTTCCTTGGGCCACTGCAGTTGGCCCACTGCTGCTAGCAGCATATAACCCACTTCCCAAGGGGTTGAGGAAGAAATTTCCCAAATTCTTTGGAGATGGGAAACTATCTATAGATGAGCACATTGTTGATTTCTTTGCATCCATTAATATCTTAACAGTACGTGAAGAGGATGTTGTAGTCAGGTTATTTATTGATACTTTTTTTAAGGGTGTAGAAGATTGGTTTCATCACTTGCCTAATTCTTCTATTACAGATTGGGCTTCTATGAGAACTACTTTCGAAAGAAGATTTAAAACTACAGACGGTGAGCATGCTTTGTTGACACATTTGAATTTTATCAAAAAAGAGCCTTCTACAAGAATGAGGGATTTTGTTGCTAAATTTAACGAGCTTGTTAACTATATCCTAGTAGCTAATCAACCTACTACAGGTAATTTGAAGACATTTTTCATAGGTTCTATGCCACCTAATATCAGCTATGACTTAAGAAGGGTAAACGTGACCAATTTAGATGTTGCATAGAGAACTACTGTAGAGTTAGAATACCACATGATCGCGGTAGGAAAGTGGAAACAAGAAATACAAACTAGGGATAGTACTAGCAATACCACATCATCAGATGAGATGATCCAAAAAGTATCCAATGAGTTCATTGCCTTAAAGAGACAACATCTAGGATTTAATAATCCCCACCAGCAAAATTTTTAAGACCAGCCTGGAAGAAATAATGATGTGAGAAATACTGATGGAAAAACATTACAATTTCCTACTCCACAACAGAGGCTAGCCATAGAAGCTCCTCCAAAAAGGGGAAACATGTGCGTGTTTCACCTAACAATAGATCATGATGGAGAAATTTTCCTCAACGTAACTTGTGTCTGGCAGATGCATCAAACATATGAATGGAATGTTGGAGTATCTGGAGTTGAACCGGATTTGTGCTCATATGGCGACTCTAGAAACTTATTTTTACAGTACAAATCAGATTCAAAGCAAGATGCGGAATTTTATGCTACCATAGATGGGAACTCTTATGCAATATTGACCTAGAGTTAGAAAGACAAAGTCCCTGCTTCCACACCTCCACCAAAAAATAACAAGGCATCTGCTTCTTGCTCTAAAGACGTCAAAGAAGGAGTGAAGGTTCTACAATCAGGTAAGGGACAAAATTATTTTGACATTATTCAATTCTGTAAGGATTCCAAAATTCAAATTTCTCCTATAGACTACCTTAAGTCTAACCCTGTAGAATTGCATATGTTAGTGGACTATTGTAAAGGAGGGAACTAGAATTTAAACCAAAATATCATGACTTCAATAGAAAATAAGTCTATATTGACATGTCCAATTGAGCAGGGAGAGTCATCTATTTTGGCTACCTTCCTGGGTCAAAAGCCTGACCCATTCTATGTGTCATTGTATATTAATGGTTGTAAGCTAAGTAATTGTATAATAGACTCTAGTGCCTTAGACAATAGGATGCCATCAACTATAGAAAAGGCTTTAGGTCTCACCCTCACTAAAGCCAATGGTAGATGTTACTCCATGGATGCTAAATAGTTTCCCTTATTTGGGAAAATCAAAGATGCTCAAGTGTCTTTAGTAGCACACCCTGAGAAGAAAATGTTATTAACCATCCTGGTTGCTGATATACCTACTAGTTACAGTTTGTTGTTAAGAAGGAGATTTTACAAGGATCTAGGAGGTGAAATAAAGTTGGATTGGTCTTAGGATTTGATCCCAATAGGTAAAAAAAGGATAAAGCTGGTTCCTAAAGAGAAATCAAAGTTCACAGTACTAAAATATGATGACCCCAAAGCCCAAATTCTATACCAAGAATTAAGATTTGGAAACTACATGTTGTTTAGGGATAATCATGATGAAGAACTTGAACCTGGAGAGAAGGAAAATCAGTCCTCGCCTTAAGGAATGACACCACAAACTTGGACTCTCGAGTTTGATGGTAGTTGTGCATCATCAAGATCTAGTGCAGGTGTAGTTATAATATCGCTAGATGGGGAATGTGAGCACATGAATTACAAATTGGAGCTTGGAAACACCAATAACACAGCTGAGTATGAGGCCCTACTACTAGAAATTATTGTTGCAAAGGAAAAAGGTGTGAAAATCTTAAGAGCTTGGGGTGATGCTGAGTTAATTGTGTACCAAGTTAAAAATCAGTACTCTGTGAAGAACCATAGATTAAAAAACTACTAGAACAGAGTATGGGATGAAATTGAAACCTTAGACAACTTATTTATTGAGTCTATGCAAAGAGACTTGAATTATAAAGCGGAATCCTTAGCGATATCAGCCTCATTACTCCTCCCTCACCCAGATTTCAAAGATAAGAAGTATCAAATAGAGGGTGTGTATAGATTGTCTGTACCTGACAATGTCGAGGATTGGTAGGTGTTTGAGGATGACAGGAATCTTCTTCTCTTTTTGGAAAGTGGTGTTGACTTTCATAAAGATGCTCCTGGTAGTCATAAAGGAAATTGTCATGGCAAAGAGAAGAAAGATAAGTTAGGGATCATCTAGCTGCAAGGTAATATAATCCCTCCTCACCTAGTTACACTTGAAAACATTTCAATAGGCATGATAATCTTGTTAAAAATAAGAGGACTGAGAGAGGTCCTACTACTGGTGAATATGAGGGAATAAACATCGTAAGTGAGAAAAACCCTAAGATGATCAACATTGGGAAATGTTGTACTGAGGAAGAGAGGGAAAAAGCTAGAGAACTCTTCCTAGAGTACCAGGATGTCTTTGCATGGAATTATGAAAACTTAAAGAGATTTATGAATGGGAAATTAAAACATCAAATTCCTTTAAAACCCGATGTTGCTCCATTCAGGAAGAAATAAAGGAATTACAACCCCAAGGTTGTTGATGTTATATTTAGGGAAGTTGATAAAATGCTTAAGGCTATGATCATATACCTTATCCATCATTCCACCTGGGTAGAAAATATAGTGCTTGTAAGAAATAAAAATGGGGAAATAAGAATCTGCGTTGACTTTAGAAACCTTAACTAGTCTTCCTTGAAGGATAACTACACTCTTCCCAACATGGACAACCTATTGCAGACTATGGAAAGAGCTGAGATGATGTCCATGTTGGATGGCTTCTTAGGGTACAATCAGATAGAGGTGGAGAAAGTAGATCAACACAAAATGGCCTTCACTACTCTATGGGGAACATTCGCTTATCACAGGATGTCATCCAGATTAATCAATGTTGTGGCTACCTTTCAGAGAGGTATGGATCTTTCCTTTGGTGATATGAAAGATAAAATAATTGGTATTTATCTAGATGATCTTATAGTGCTTTCTAGACAAAGGGTAGATCACATGAAGGATTTGAGGAGAGTGTTGCAAAGGTGTAGAGAGCATGGGATCTCTTTGAATCTCAATAATTTAGTCTTCTATGTAACTAAAGGGAAATTAATGGGTCACATTGTTTCCCAACAAGGTATAAGAATTGACCCAGAATGGGTTAGAACAATCCAGCAACTAAGCCTACCTATAAATAAGACTAGGGTAAAATTATTTTTTGGTTAGGTAAATTTTCTCAGGAGGTTTGTCCCAGATTTTTTAGAGATTACTAAATGTATAGTAGATATGATGAAAGGGAATTTTAATTTTAAGTGGAATGACCTTGGAAAAAAATCTTTCAAGAATATTAAGAATTCCATAGCCAATGCCCCAGTTTTATGTCATCTAGATTACATGAAAGATTTCATAATTTATTGTTACTCCTATGAGCATACCTTGTCAGCTATTCTCATATAGGAAAATAAGGAAAGAGTTCAAGATCCTATTGCTTTTATGATCACGCCACTAAAAAATCACAAGTTGAAATATTCTCAGACTAAGAAACATGCTTTCATTGTGGTAAAGGCTTTAAATAATTTCACATTCTATATTTTGCACTCTCACTCCTTTGTATATGTGCCTGATATTGTAGTAAAAATCATATTGAATCAACCATATGTGGGATGTAATAATAGAGGAGCATGGGTGGCTAAGACATAGGAATATGACATAGAGATGAAACCCACCAAATTGGTGAGAGGAAATGCTATGTGCAAAGCAATGGTAGAAAACCAGGTGGATGAAGCTCTTAAAGAAAAATAATTGGTCTTAGCAGTGAGTATGCAAGGCCCTTGCTTTAAAAATATTGTATATTTTCTGATGTATGGTGAGCTCCCTAAAGGATTGACTGTAAAAAAAAAAATAGATCTAAAGCTGAAGGCTTCCAAATAGGTTATCTAGGAAGACAGGTTGTCTAAGAGGTCAATAGATGAGACTTTCCTTAGGTGTGTTGACAAAGAACATCAGGATAAACTGTTGAAGGTGTTTCACAATGAAGCTTGTGGGGGACATTTTTCTTCATTGGTTACTGTGTTCAAGATATTAAGACAGTGCTATTATTAGTCAAGAATGTTTAGGGATGCCTATCAATGGGTGAAAAGATGTGAGAAGTGAAAAATGTTTACTGGAAAGTCACAGCTAGAAATACTTCCCCTTAGACCGGTGATAATTAAGGGTCCCTTCCAGTAGTGGGGTCTTGACTTTATTGGCCCTATAAATCCCACATCTAGTGTAGACCATACCTATATAATCACTATGATAGACTACTTCACAAAGTGGGTGGAGGAGAAAGCAACTAGGAAAACTACTTCTCGAAGTGGTATGTGAGTTTATTAAGGAAAACATCCTCATAAGGTTTGGCATACTTGTTAAGTTAGTAATAGATAATGCCACATATTTTTCTTCTTTGGAGGTTATTAAATTTGGTTTTAAGTATGGCATTACAATCAGCCACTTATCCGGCTATTTCCAACAAGGAAATGGTCAAGCTGAGTCCAACAACAAGAACTTGGTGAATATTGTGAAGAAACTCGTAGCAGATGACCGAAGAACCTGGCACAAAAAAATCCATGAGGCACTCTTGGGTGATAGGGTGACTCCCAAAAGAGCTATTGGCATTTCCCCCTTTGAACTTGTCTATGGAGTTAAAGCTAGTCTCTCACTTCCATTGGAGTTGGCTTCTTACAAGTTGAGAACAACAGTAGAAGATGGTATATATAACTATGGTTTAGAAAAGAGAATCCTATACTTAAACAAGCTCAAAGAAGAAAGGGAGAAAATGGTAGATCACATCGCAGAACATCAAATGCGTGTGAAGAATTTGTTTGATAAAAAAAGAAGACCCCATAAATTTATGGAGGGAGATATGGTGCTACTATGGGACAAACACAGGGCACCTAAGGGCATGCATGGAAAATTTGAGACGTTGTGGAAAGTACCCTTCAAGATTCATCAAGCATTCGAGAAGAATTCTTTCAAGATGAATTATCTGGATGGTGAGGCACTACCCATGACATACAATGGTCAGGACTTGAATTTTTACCATATCTAAATTGAAAATAGGTAACCCCTATATTGTATATAGTTACATTTAGTTCCTCCTTTTTTTTTCCTTAGATAGGTTTCCTTTCTTTGTTTTCCTTTCCATGTTTTGCCTTAGTTTTGTTGTGTAGCCGCCTTTTTTTGAGCTTTGCAAAACCAGAGACTTGAGTTCCTTGCTGGGACATGTGAATGTCCAAGTCCCCAGATAGAGCCAATTGTTGCCCCATTTTTGTTCCTCATATTTTTAGACAAAAATGGACGTATTGTGTGTTATTAATGGTCTTAAAATAATTTGTGTAAATCTTGAGTCTACGTCTAGATTTCCCCTTAGGCTAGGAGGCCTTTATTGGGTTTTCCTAAATTAGCTTCTCCTTTTGTAAGTCGAGGGGTTTTTATCAAATTTGTATTATATATTGGGTAGGTTAACAACTGCCAAACCCGATAAAGGTCATGGTTCAAATATCTCTAACATTTACTTTATGTGAATTTGAAATTTTTATCTTTGATACTTCATTTTGGTATATTGATGGAAAAATAGTTTTTGCCTTCTCCTCGATGGGTTTTTAACTAGAAGGTAGTTTTCCACATAATACAAATCAGATCCATGGGAGATATTGAAATCCAAAATTTATGAGGAAATTGATGACTAGGTTCAAAGGTGAATCTTCATAGGTGGAATGGTAGTATCTAGACTTGAAAGGATTCAAAATTTGCTTCTTGGCAGAAAATTTGTTTTGATCTTCTCCTCAGCGGAAAATAGAATCTCAAGTGAATTTTCTGCCAAAATGATCCAAGTGACAAAAACAAGAAAATGGTGAAACCTTGAGGAACATTGAGTGCATTTTTGCAAATGACAAGTTAAAGAATATCAGCGGTTGGTGGAAGTTAGAAATAGATGATTTGAAGTTAAAATGACTATTGCACTCAAAAGAAATCTCTACAGGGAAAAGAAATGATCAAATGATGAAGGAATTAAAGTAAGAAGTCTCCCCGGTGGAAAATCAGAATTTACCTTCTCCTCAGTAGACTTTGACCCATCAAGGTAATTTTTTGCAAAATGACATAAGTAAACTAACACGTCATGGATGCTTTTGAAATATGTTGGTAAAAATTTACAAAGGAAATTAAAACCATTTGACTCTAATATTTAATGACAAATCTAAGATAAAGGCTTATTGGCATAAAAGCGGAAAATAGATTCTCTATTACTCCAACATGCTGGTTTTGATTTGCGGGGTGCATTTTCAGCCAAATCATTATACACAAGATCTTTAAGGAAAATTAAATCCCACATGTGACTTAAACCATAAAAGAAAGACAATAAAGTTGTCACATGTCATTGTAGCGTGATAAAAAGGCTAAAATAGCCCTTGGTGGATTTTTGAGTAAGGAGTACTCCAAAAGCATTTCTCTGCCAAAGGAGAAGTGGAAAAATAATTTTTCATTGCTCCCAAAAATTTACCATTACACTTACCCAAAGTGAAAAGATATTTTCTAACAGCCCATAGATATGAGGGAATAAATTAAAAAAAAGTCATTTTGCTTAACGGACATTTTCATATTGATTAGCCTTTTTTTTACTTGTGTGGCATGGGAAGTAGGCAATTAATGGTAAAAAGTAAAATGTTTATAAAAATCAAAGAAGTGCAGTAAACAAGAGTTACCATCTATTTGTCAATTTTCCTGAATTAATTTCTGATTCTAGCTACTTCTTTCTTTCATACCGCTAAGATAAACTTTTGGTTCTTGATTCAAGTTGATCTAAACATGGCCACTAGATTCATGGGATTCAACGGGTTGAACAATATTATATCTGAATGGAACAAAATCATAGACACTTCTCTGAGGTTCTTTGACATGTAGAGCTTCCTAAACATATTGAAGGTAGAAAGGATACACCCCATTATGGATAAGTTGAAGGAGAGCGGGTTAGTCAAAGCCCTCAACTTTCTTGTTGTAGTTCAAGCCCAAGATCTTGTATGTGAATGCATAACCTGTTACAATCTAGATACCAAGTAGATCCTTTTGCCTAATGACCAAGTCCTTCTCTCTATTGATTGAGACTATGTCAAGAACTCCCTTCATATTCCACAGAAAGCTGAATACTTAGAGATGACCTATAGCTGAGTGGTCACTGAGTATGGACTAAAGAAGATTACATGGAGGAAGGAGATGATGAAAACCTAGTTCCAAAAGCCTAGGAGTGCCAAGGTAAAATTTCCTATGACACTTTATGGAATGGACCTAAAGCTAGAAATTATAGACATCCTAGTATTACTCCACAAGTTCAGAGGTGAGAGCGATATTTTTAACTTTGTTGAGCATCATTTCTTTTTAGTCCAAGTGATTTTCTCCTAGCACAATTTTATTGATTAGGCTCACATGGTAAGTGAAAATCTTTCAAATTCCCTCAATAGAGCTAAATACCAGAATGACTTTTATATATTTTCAATTTTATTGTATCTCCTAGCTACAATTCAAATTTGGCCAGGGCTTCCTAGGCTAGAACAATTCTCAAATGATGTAAAAATTTATGAATTATTTCCCTGTTTATAGTTGCATAACAGCTACACTGAGTATATCAAGGTTAATGATGCATTTGCAATGAGATTATGTAGGGAGTTGCAAGGTTACTAGAAAGGATATTTTCTCTAGGAGCTATGGCATTCATCAACCAATATGGGTGTTATTTTATCCAATTTGCAAATTTCTCATATACTCATCTTGCAGGATTTGATGACTTCCCCTTGAAGCTGGCCAGGCATCCTGATGACCTGATCGTGTTGGTTTAACTAATGAGGCAATAAATCCAAGTGAACCTGATCTATGTAGGCACTAGAAATAAATTCTATGAAATCCTCATGACCATCGACGGAGCCTACTGTTGTGCATCCCGGTCTAATGCAAATAATGTTTTGGTTGCATTCTTGAAAATTTTTCAAATGGAGACATATGATGTCCTGAGACCCTAGTATGACCCTATAAACTATGCTAGAGATTACTTGTAGATGGGTCACACAATTCATCACATAGATGACATAGAGGACTATTGGGCCAACTGCAAGGATGATCTAGAAAGAAGAGAAAGATTTTATGTGAGGTTAACTATTGAACAAATCAAAAAGTTCAAAGTTAACATTGTAGTTTAAGGCATCAAAGATGATGGGGGGAATATGTATGATGATAAGTACATAGAGAAGATTAAACCCATCCCTATAAGCTCTGAGCCCATGCAAGGTCAATCCATTGATGATTTGCAGACCTTAATGGATGGAATCTACAAAACAACAGAGCAATGGGCCCAATGGATGACGGGAAGAAGGAAGAAGTTGGAGAAGATGCCTACTCCTCAAAAAAATCCTGCAATAGTGACAGTGAAGACTCATATATCATCTTTAGCGACTATCCCAACCGTGGCTAAGAAACTAGCTCAACCAGCGGGTGGAGGTGATGAACCTCCTGAGAAGGAAGTCCCACTAGAAAAGACATGCAGAGATGGATCAGTTCCTGTCATTGGTTTGGACAAAGAAGCAATTGCCACAGATCCGGTCAAGCCTATAGCTGAGCCCATTAAGACTATTGAAATAGAGAAACCATCTCAATCTAGCACTTTGGATGTGCAGGGTGACACCCCGATGCAAGACTCCCCGATTATAGTAGAGGTGGGTGAAGAAAGTTCTAGCACTTCGGCTACTCAATCAGATGAAGAGGATAAAAAGAAATTAGAGCTTACTTAGACCACTAAGGTAGTATCCTCTTCTCTAGATCCAGTAAATCCATTCATCCCTAGATTGAAGTCTACTCCCGTGGTCATCAAGAAGTTGTTTATAGATGAATTGGTCTCTGCGACCAAAATTACCAGTGCCGAGTCTTGGATCAAGAACACCCTAAAGCAAGGATACTCTTTCATAGGCCTTGCAATCTAGTACAACCATGAACAAGGTGAAGAAAGAAAAGATGTTTTCTACCTCAGGCCGACATCCATAAACTGGATACTTCACCATGGAGGTAGCAAAGCCTACAAAGGAAGGCAGGTTTGAAGATTTGATTGCTTTTTATTTTGAGCTACAATAATTTGATATGGGGTTATCTTGTCATGATACCAAGGTGGATTGGTGGAAATCAACTAATTTAGTAATTGAAGAGGAGCTTAAATCTGCTAAGGTGTGACTCAAGGTAGAAGTCAATGAATTGACTAATTTTATCAGGCAGTTGATTACTCCAATTAAAATCATTCCTAGCTCTCAAACCACTTTTTACCCCAATACTACAGAGAATCAAGACATCATTTCCAATTTTAAAGAAGACAGACACTTTGAACAAATCAGAAAAAAGGTGGATCAAGAGACTCAAATCTGAAGGGCTCATAGTTGTTGAACAACTGGGTAATACTATCCTAAAGCTAGAGAAGGAGAGAAAATGTTTATAAGAACTTATAGACTCTCACATCAGAAAGGGTGTAGTGTGAAGACTACATAGGGATGTTGCACATGGTAGTCTAAATGAAAGATAAAGAGGTAATAAAGGATAAAATATTGCAGAAGGGACTTGAACCCTCAATCAAATAGCTTCAAAGCTTGCAATTTCAAGCCGAGATGATCATCCAAGTTGAAGGAGGGTTATAGCAGACAAAAGCCAAAATAAAAGAAGAATAGGACAGAGATTTTGTACTTCTCAAAGGTCTTCACACAGATTCACAGACAAGTGGCCAAGGAAAAGAACTAATCAGAGTGGTTAACATGCAAAACACTTTCTCTGATTATGTAGATAAGATGGCAGAGCAATCTTCCTGTCACCTGCATAAAGTACTGGATCTCCAACAGTTTAGTGGGTGCATATATAAAGCTATGGAGGAATTGAAAGATCAAGTAGATGTGGTTAAGAATTTGGCAAAAGATCATTCCTGATGGCTCATCAGATATACAAATGTCCATATTAATAAATATGAGAAGTTTGTTCCAATCATCATAGTTTTTACCGCCTATAAGGTGAAATTAGATAAGGGGAAGGAAACAAAGACATAAATATATTTCCCCCTTATACTAAATTTTGATATATTTTGTTATCAATAAATGTTCACTTATCATTTATCATTTTTAGTTAGAGAGGTTGAACCATTTTGGTTACATATTTTGTAACGGTTAAGCTCTGAAATCTATATGTACTCTTTTGAAAATCAATAAAAAGGTCAGCTAAATTTTGGTGTAAAGAACTTTATTTTTGCTGAGTCAAAATTGTTTATGTTTGAATGCCAATATTTTAATTGTTCCATTGCAATTATCTTTCTGTTAATTTGAACATTTCTTTATATTGTATTTTTAGTTCATGATCAAACCAGAGTGTTGTATTAAGATTTAATACAATTAATCAAGGGAAAATTTGAGTGTTATTCAAAATCCTGAGAGATGTTCTTGTGAATTGTTTAGATTTAGATTGAATCATCATTTCTATTTTATCATTGATCTTATAATTTTTCCTTTGTATCATCATTATCTACCATTGCATTACTAGTTTTAGGAACTTATATGATTGATAAGGTCTTGATATTGGCTAGATTTAGAGTTGAATCTATTCACCTGAGCTAGTTCCTATCCAGGCCTAGCTTGGATTACCTCTTCTATCCTCAGGTCAAGAACACACCCCTATTAGATTAGGAAAGAACAAAATTCATTGAAGATCAATAACTTAAGGGAATTGTACCTACAAATTTAGAGGGAAATCAGTTATTCAGTTACATTTCCCAACCGTTATATTCGATTGTTTCTTTAATATTTGGGAATTTAAGAGTTAAAGTGAAAAAGAACAATCTATTTACCAACACATTAAAATATTTTTTCATAATATGGTTGTATAAATGATATACAATGTATTTATATGCAAGGTTGTGTGTACACTCAAGCTTGTACAATGATGAAATACAAGAAAGAATGCAAATATTTGACTTGGTTGACAAAAATTATGATATGGCCAAACATATCATTTTCATGTATTACAATTCAATTTTAATAGATTTCAACCATAATATATATTTCAATTGTAATATATATTTCATTTAGATTTATGATTATTCCAATATGTAACCATTTGACCTATTAAGCCCTATTATCCAGGGGTTGTTCAAAGTGGTCAAAATGGTCAATTAATTTTTACCTAGCATAAGAATGATGTATTCAGTTCATCTAAGTCACATTGGTCATGTTTCCAAAGTTATAAGTATCATTGACATAAAAGTGTCAAAAGTTGCATTGTTTCTCAGTTGAAAGATGCACCAATTGGTCTCAATGATGCATCTTTCAAATAGTTTCTCGTGGGACCAAACCATCAGCTCAATTGGCTCCAGTTGTAAAAGTGATGCAGGAGCATCTTGGGTTCTTGGAAATCTTGCTCATCCAAAAATACATTTTCTTTTATTCTTTAGCTTGTTTGGAGGCTTCTCAGTGAAGTGCTCAATAACTTCTATTGCTCGGTTACTTGTTCTGTCTTGCTTTACCGACGAGTCTCGGTGTATGTTGGTTTCTTAGTGGGTTCTTTTGCCGATATTTTTTTGATGCCCGGTTATCTTCTTACCGAGTTGTTCTTGTTTCTCGGTTATCATCCTAACGAGTTGTTATCTTGATCTGGCTGACTTTTACATTTAATTTCTATGGTGTAATTAATGTGGGATCTCTCATTATGATGAAGGGTGCTCCTATTATTAACACAAACACACAACAAAATCAAGAATAACAAGATTTACAAAGATAGGAACGAGATTTATTTTATCCACCGTGAAATGAAATTACAATATTCTGAAATATAGCATGCACCTTTAGAAATGTAACATGCACAGCCACATGGGAATTCTATTACCATAATTTGCAAGCCAAAGCCACCAGTTGCATAACCCATAACTTCCCTAGACAACCCTACAAGCCTTCAATATATAGCCAATTTTAAACACCCAAGAAGACTATAGAAATTAAACCCTAAAATTTGAGTTTGACAAACCCTAAGATATTATTATTCATTTTTATTACAATAGAGTAGGCCCAAACAACTTTGGAACCCAAAAATAAATTTTGAAGAAACTTTAACATTTTCAAGTTTAGGTAGCGCAACTTTTGGAGACCATAACTCATCAACTGTTGACCCGATGGGCCATCGTAACCCCATTTTGTAAATGACACAAAGTTATCTACAATGCCTAACTAGGTCTTGCTTAGGTAGACAAGGTTTTGACCCCATTCGGAGCCTCTAAAGTCTTCAAAACTGACTTTGAAGTTTTTGTACCCTGCTGCCAATAC
The DNA here is from genome assembly GCA_018584345.1 of Thuja plicata. Classification (NCBI taxonomy): domain Eukaryota; kingdom Viridiplantae; phylum Streptophyta; class Pinopsida; order Cupressales; family Cupressaceae; genus Thuja; species Thuja plicata. Next base: position 3,328,882 of record MU225802.1, on the reverse strand, counting down.
CAAAAATATCAAATATCTACTAAACTAGATTTGATATGGCAATGAAACTTCACTGGCAGGCTGATACAATCAAAGTGAACCTCCAGGGAATAAAATAGAACATTCTGATCTCAAATAGAAAACTTACTAAAAATAGTAACTTTCCAGAAATAGTAACTCCGCATAAAATAGCCCTTATTGAAAAGAAACCAGAAAATATTTTTGGGTGATGCAAGATTTCTCTTACACCCAGGATGCTCCTGCATCAGACAACTAGGGTAATTTGAGAAGTGACCCTTTCACATCTTAGGTTGGCAAAGGAAAACCAAGATGGTTATGTTGGAGATTTACTTCTGGCAGCAAGTTGTTTGTATGTTTGTCATTGATGATAACATATAATATACAACAGTGTTCTATATGTACTTATCAGAATGATGATATTAACCCTTGCACAGTTATATTCATGTTGTAGACATGGTGTTGATGCTCTGTTCATACACATAGAATCAGATTTGATGTTTCAGTTGTGTTGTGTAATTTTGTTAGTGGAAGTTACAGTTTATGGAGTTTATCTATACAGAGCTAACATATTTGCATTGGTTCTTGAGTTGCGCTTATCTTTGAGATATGCATGTTTGTATTCAAGATTAGTTATGAGTTAAAGATAGTTATCTAAAGGTTCCAAGCATGTTTTAACAAGATTTCAATATTAGACTTAATTTGGTGAAGCCGACTTTGTGAAGCGTCACGTCTATTCAATTTATATTGCGCAGTTGTAATTATGCTTGCATGGTTAGTGTAGCCGACAAGGATGTTATGAAGAGTTTCCTAACAGGTCCCATGATCTCATACCTTGAGGAAGATACTTATGGTAGTTCATTTATAAATGCTAAGTGTGAATGATAAGATAAGTGAAAAAAAAATTACAGAGAAAAATATTAGTTGCATTTCATTCATCAAGGATCTATGTGAAGAAGCGGTGGAAGATTACAATACATTGAAAATGATCAAGATAGTAGGTCTACTCTATAGTTCATCTTGAGATATGGTATATATATGTTCTAAAGAAGGTTGTAGGCTTCACCATTGAATCAATGAGATTTTGGACAGTGAGTCCTCACCCTTAACAGGGTTATTTGTAAAAGACTCCTAACAGGATCACACCCTTAACCAGGTAACTATACTTATTGCATTATAAAGAACAACTCCTAATAGGGTTGCAAGATCTTCTAACAAGGATTATTATAAACAAGTATAGTTCATTGTGGGTGCTAAATCCCACTGGGGTTTTTACCATTTGGTTTCCCCGTAACCAAATTGTGGTGTTGTCTATTGTGTTATCTGAATGTCCATTTCCTTTATTGTATTCTGGAGTTAATAATAGAAAATAATTAAATTAACTGATAACTAATTCACACCCCCCCTCCTAGTTATCCTTTGGGACTATTCTAACAATTGGTATCAGAGCCAAGAAATTTGAAGAGAAATCCTAACAGCTTAAGGTAGATCGGATGGCATACTTCAGAAAAGAGAGTCCTAAGTTTGATGGAGAAAATTATCTGGATTGGAAGAAAAAAATGATAACACATCTATAGTGTGTTTGTTTTGACATCTTTGAGATAGCCACACAAGAATTTGTTATTCCCTCTTTAAAATACCTTGCAAGAGATGATGCTACTAGTAAACAAAAGGATACATTCACAGCTAATGCAGTTGCCAAAGAAGCCCTTATAAGTGTACTATCTGACAGTGAATTCTCTAAGATCAAGAAAGTAGACAAGGCATACACAATATAGAAGTATTTAGAAGACATGTTTGAAGGAGATATCCAAGCAAAGAATGCATGCAGGTTAACATGGAAAAATAAATACAACAATCTTGAGATGTTACCTGAAGAGAACATCAGAGCCTACAATTAGAGGATAAATGAAGTAGTATCTAGAATCAGAAATAATGGTGGAGAAATTTCAGAAGAAGACATAATGACAAGTTGATGACTACATTGACAACAGACTCTGAGAGGAAGATCAATATTCTAGATAAAACCATACAATTTTCAAAAGACTTTAAGAGAGAGACTTTGATCAATAAAATCTCTACATTTGAGATATCAAGATTTAAGACTGAACCCAAAAGTGAAACACCCTTCAAAGTATCAATACATGGTAAGAAAAATTTTCACACTTCTAATGAGAAAGAAGAAGTTGATGAAGAAGTAGAAGAAATTATTGCCATGATTTCTAAAAGAGAAAAGAAAGGAAAAGGAAAGTATGAAGGAAAACTTCCATTCAAATGTTTTTCATGCATCAAGATTGGTCACTTTGCATCCAAGTGTCCCAAAAGAGTCAAGAAGTTCATATCTGATTACAAACCTAATTATAGAAAGGAATGCTACCATGCTGAAGAAGGTGTAACAGATGAAGATTTAGGAGAGGATGAAATTGGATTCATTTCCCTTAAAGACATGGAGAAATTTCTTGAGGAAATGGACATTGAAGATAAAAAGGAAGCACAGGAGTTAGCCCTAATTTCCAAAGCAGACATCAGAACCGATTGGATCATTCACAACGAATGCTCTCACCACATGATAGGTGATAAAGATAGATTTGTTCATCTAGACAAGTATAAAGGAGGTATGGTTATATTTGGAGATAACACTCCTAAACCTATCATAGGCAGAGGACCTATCACCCTAGATGAAAAGAATAAGATAGATGATGTTATGTATGTTGATGGATTACATCACAACTTACTAAGTGTTGGACAACTACTTGACAAAGGTTATCATTTGGAATTCAAAGACAACAAATGCATTATTAACGAAAAAGAAGGTGACATGGATGCATCTGGTTAAAAATAAAAAGGTAATGTTTTTCAGCTCAATTCAGATGTAAGTTGTTTTATTGCAAAAGTGGATGACAGTTGGTTATGGCACAAGAGACTCTGTCATATTAATTTTGACAATATAGTAAAGAAAAGAAATGTCAAGGTAGTTAGAGAACTTCCAAGTATTGCAAGACCAGTTGACACAATGTGTAGGGAATGTGTTATGGAAAAGCATGTAAGGAGCTCTTTTAGAAGCAAGTAGAACTCAACTGAGAACAAGTTAGACCTAGTGCATACAGATTTATGTGGTCCTACTCAAGATAGATCATACTACGGAGAAAGGTATTTCATTCTGTTTGTTGATGATTTTTCAAGGATGATGTGGGTTGCGTTCTTAAAAGAGAAGTCTGAAGCCTTTGAGAAATTCAAAATATTCAAAGCTAAAGTTGAAAATGAATCTGGATTAAAACTAAAGTGTCTAAGATCAAATAGAGGAGGAGAATTCACCTCTGACCAGTGTTATGACTATTGTCAAGAAAATGGAATCAAAAGATAGTTGAGTGCACCCAGAACCCCTTAGCAGAATGGGATTATAGAAAGAAGGAACAGGATCATACTTGATATAGCGCGCACTATGATGATTGAAGGAAAAGTTGTGCACACCTATTGGAGAGATGTAGTCAATACATCAGTCTATACTATCAATAGAACACAACTAAGACCAGACATAGATAAGACACCTTATGAACTTTAGTTTGGTAATATACCTATAGTAAAATACTTTAGAATCTTTGGCAGTAAATGCTACATCAAGAGAGATGATGGTGTTGGTAAGTTTGATGCTAGAAGCGATGAAGGTATTTTTCTTAGCTACTCTACTAAAAGAAAAGCATACAAATGTTTCAATTTGAGATTAAAGAAGATAATTGAAAGTACTCATGTAAAGATTGATGAGAAGCTCATAGTTCAAGAAAGGTACTATGAATATGCACCTATGATTGAAGATGAACCTAGGCCCAGCAAGAAGGAAACTGTTATAGAAGAAATGTTTGATTGTATTGATGTATCATGCAATGACCCTGAATCAAGAAAAGAAGAATCATAGATTACAGAGGAGGATATCACACCTAAAGTTTCAAAATTCACATTTAGGTACCATTCAAAAGATGATATCATTGGAGATCAGAGCAGTAGTGTTTTGTGTAATACCTACCCCTTTGTATGTCTGTCTATGTCAGTTTCTGATCTTTTTTAGACCATAGTATGTATGTGTTAGCTCTTTCAGGTGATTTTAAGGATATTCATGCATTACTTTTCATTATGGTATTGATCCATTGTTAGTTGTATTATATCATCTATTTGTATATGATTTGTGATTATTTCATGTTCGTTATGTTTATGTTATGAAATCATTTTGATCAAGGTTTTCTGACAATACTAACCCTATATTTATATGTACATGGATCATGGTGATGATTTACATTTCTATCTGTTGTGTTTGGTATGGTATGGGATAGAGTCGTAGTTACGTGCTTCGGCAAGATCCACACGATAAACTAGTCTCAACCATTATTTTCTATATTGCATGGATATATGCTCGTCTTTGTGATGATAGGTTTGCAGGTACCGGGCTACGTCTTCCCTGAATTGGCAGGAGTGAGCGTGCCTTATCGCAGTATCTCAATGGTAAGAGAGGGGAGATAATATTCAGGTCCAAATCCATACCCTAAACCTTTACTTTATCCTAGAATTGGGCAAGAATCTGATTGACTACCCTAGTGTTTGAATCCATCAAGCGACATGGATTCTTGAGCCAGTTTGTGTGTGTTGGGTTTCTGTTTCAGTTATTTGTTTGTTTCTGTGGTTTGTGTGTTTAGATAGGTTTCAGGTGATTTAATGATGCTTTTAGCTTGAATTATTTAAGCAAATTTTATAGAAAATATTAATGTTAATTATTGCACCTTTAATAAGGTTAAAATATTGATATACGAAATATATGGCTATTTAATAATTAAATATTACTTAAATGCTTATATTTAATTAATTTATTTAATTATTAAGTCTTGATTTGAATAATTAAGATTTAATAAATATTAAATTCAATTAATTGTATTTAGTTGTGCAGATTTGATTTATTAATTATTGCTTTAAATTGCATGATTAATTGATTTATTTAATTGAAATATTCTCACATGCATTTTCAATTTAACATTTTACTTTCATATTCTAAAGTTGAGTTATGCATGCTTTAAGTGAAAATTGAGAATAAAGATTCTCTTTTAATTATTAATTAGACAATTTATATTCCCTTTAGGATTTTCACTTTTTGAAAATCTAATTGCTTAGTTTTCTATATCTTTGGATTGAAAGTCATTTTGGAGATTATTCAATCAGAGAAGAAAGGAAAATGATGAAGGATTTGTGAAAGCTTGAGAGTATTTGGGAGTATTTTTAGAATTCTTCTTTGCTTAGAATTGTGGATTTGGTTCCTCTCATCAGTTATTGAGGTAGGATCTTGTTCATGTCAATTCTAGCTTTTAGATCCCCATCTTTCATGCATCTGAAAAGCTAGGATCCTTTGTGTGATCTTCCTTGTTTGATTATTGTGTGGTTTATGGATTAAAATTGAAGAAATATGTTCTTGGTTTAATTTTGTGCTTTCCTTTAAGTTTGCATGTTAGATAGGTGCTCCTGGGCATAAAATTTTCATTTTTGGGTGTTAGATGCAAAATGGGCATTAGGGTTTTCATGTGAAAATAAATTTATTCAAAATTGCCTTTAGGATTTCGATTTGGGGAAAAGTCATTTTGAGGGAAAATTGATGATTATTTTTGAAGAAAGGGTTTAAACCCTTGGATATGTTAATGTCGTACCTTAAATGTAGAAAACTCCCCTTTGTCATGTTCTTGCCACGACCGGGTCTAGATTTGCATGAAAGCAAAACAATTGAGTTAAAATTGTATGCTTGAGAAAGAAACTCTTCTTGAAAATAAATTAAAATATTAGATTTAGAATGTCTCTTATTATTATCAATTTGCATGCTTAAAAGAAAGAAATCTTTTTGAAAAAATAAATAAATAAATATTAAATTAGACATCTTTCTTATTTTTATCAATTTGCATGCTTAGAAAATCCTCTTAAGGAAATAAAGAGTAATTATTAAATTTAGAATATCTCTCTTGTTTGCATCAAATTGTATGCTTTATTATTTAAGTAATTTAATATTATTGCATGTAAATATAAAATGAGGATAAATGCATGTTCTCTCTTTTATTATGAAAATTAATTAAATAAGATTTTTTAAAGAATGAGTATTTATAAGATATATTTATTTGCATGTTATTTAAGAAAGATTTATTTATTTGTATTAAAAATAATTCTTGTTGGAATTTGCGTGCAATAGTATTCTATTTTTAGAAATTATATTTTTTCAAAAAAAAAAATTTAGAATTCGCATGGAGTGGTATTCTATTTTTAGAAATTATATTTTTTTTCAAAAAAAAAAATATTTTTTTAGAATTTGCATGGAATGGTATTCTATTTTTAGAAATTATATTTCAAAAAAAAAAAAAAAAATTTTTAGAATTCGTATTTTCTTGGGAAAATTAAATTATATTGTTATTAGTAATTTTATAAGATAAACTAATTTGCATAGTGTTACTATAAATGAGTTTATCACTGAATATTATTGTCTTTCTAAAATCATACTCATTATGTAATGATGTGTCTTCTGAGTGATTGATTGAAAAGATTGTGTGCTTCTTTCCCTTTTTGCGATACTGCTATGTGTCGGTTGTCTATTGGGATTAGTTGGCTATCAAGAGGTAAAACCAGAGGTTTTGAGTTTTCTATTTCTATGTTATTGTGGGTTTCAGTGCATGTGCATGTTGTCATCGATTTTGGGTCTCGATCTTATTACCCAACCTGATTTGTATCAACCAGTCTTATGTGATCATGTGGTAGTACTTTATGTGGTATTGGTTAATTGAGAACCAATAGTTCTTGTATGGGCAAGAATAAAGTTTGAAAGTTATGATCTTATTTTGATATTGTTTATGATTCTCTGAGGGTGTATCCCTATATGAGTGGGAGTCATTGATGAGGTTTATGATATACCTTTATGATATTCTTTTGTGAACCTAGGGTAGGTTACCTAGTTGTATAGTAGGAGGTGGCTTGCAATAAATTGTTGGAGCTCACAAGTGGCTGTTAGAATCGTTTATTGTAAGTAATTGTAATAAGTGATAACATAATAATTTATTAGGATGCATTAGTATAATCTAATAAGATAATGTCTCACCCATGCTTGAGCGCTATTATAGGCTAAGATGGAGGATGAGATGATGCTTTCCCCTTGCGAGGTGTAGGTTCGGGCATAGTTAGTGGCCTTGTTAGTTTGAGAGGTCATTGATGTCGTGTATGGTTACTTGAGTGCCGAGATCCAGTGAGGGATTTCTAGGAAGAGACTCAAGGGTTAGACATACATGATGACACCTTCCTATATATAGCTTAGGTTTTCCTACGTGTGTCACTTACCTCTGGTATTCTATAAATCTTTTTATTGTATTTTAGAAAGCTTCTAGGATCTTCCTATGCACTTCTTTATGATGGTCTTGTATACCTTTGATGTTTACATTCTTGTTATATATACATGTGTGTGGGCCTATTATTATCTCCTCAACACGGTGGGAGTGGACCTTTAGTTCCATGCGGTCGGGTGGTAGTGATTATTATTACCATTGAGATCTAACTTTTATCTTCATGCTTGGATGATCCTTGTTGCAGTAATTCATCTTCTATTCTCTTATTCTTACGGAGACTTGTTCAGTTTCATGAGTTGAATTTTTATACCATATGTGTATATTTGTTGACATCTTTTGGAGGATGTATTGTATTATATTGTTATGTATTGTTGCATGCCCTGCAACATGTGCAGTGGATGTTGATTCAGCTATATATGTGGTCTTATTATATGAGATGTATATTATTAGATTTAGTTGATGTATCATTTATGTTAGTTCTTTATAGTTGTTCTCGTAGATTATTTTTCTTAAGTAATCCTACGTCAAGGAACCCTCGAGATTTGTAATCTTTGTTGAGTTGTACTAATGTGTATGTCATGTTGTCTCATGTGTTGCTTCTGCGTTGTTAACATTATTGTTTATAAATATTTAAAAAAAACTATTTCATTAACCTGGTTACATTGGTTGGTTAGTTCTCCTGGGTTCCCTGGCGGGGCATTACACTTTGACTAGATCTAAAGCAAAAAGTTTAACAGTGGATGAAGAGGTATGTTTACTTTCACAGATTGAACCTTTAAGTGTTGAAGATGCTTGTAAGGATTTTGATTGGAAGAAAGCAATGGAAGAAGAATTAGATCAAATAATAAAAAATGACACATGGGAATTGGTTCTGAGACCTAGTGACAAAAATGTGATTAGAACAAAGTGGGTATTCAAGAATAAGATGAATGAAGATAGTAAAGTGGTCAGAAACAAAGCAAAAATAGTGTGTAAAGGATATGCACAGAGGGAAGGGATAGATTACACTAACACATTTTCCCCTGTGAGCAGACTAGAAGCCATTAAGTTATTTTTGGCTTATGCAACATTCAAAGATTTTAAAATATATCAAATGGATGTCAAATTAGCTTTTTTGAATGGTGACTTGAAGGAAGAAGTCTACATAGAATAGCCTAAAGGATTTAATCTATCAGATAAACTAGACATGGTATGCAGATTAAAGAAAGCACTCTATGGACTTAAATAGGCCCTAAGAGCTTGGTATGAGAGACTAGATGGTTATCTTACCAAGATTGGATTCAAGAAAGGAGTAGAAGATTGCAACTTATTCATAAGAGAGACACCTGATGGATTATTACTTGTTGCCATATTTGTTGATGACATTATCCTTGGAGGTAATGACAAGCTTAGTGTAGAATTTGCAAAAGAAATGCAGAGTGAATTTGAAATGAGCATGATTGGTCCTATAAAATATTTTTTGGGATTGAATGTAAAGTAGATAGATAAAGGAATATTCATAAATCAGTCCAAAATATGTGAAAGAAATATTGAAGACTTTCAAGATGGAAGACTGTAAGCCAGTATGCACTCCTATGATAACAGGAAGCAAGCTTTCTAAAGAGGATGATTCCACAGCAATTGACAAGATATTTTACAAATCTATGATTGGAAAAATTATATATCTTACTCAATCTAGACAAGACATATCTAATACAGTTGGCATTATTAGTAGATTTGTAGCTAAATCCAAGCAGAATCACCTAATGACAATAAAGAGAATATTCAGATATCTAAAGGGAACTATAGACTATGGTTTATGGTATCCTAAATCAGAGAATGTACAACTTCATGTATATACAAATGTAGATTGGGTAGGTTGTATTGATGATAGGAAGAGTACTTTTGGAGGAGAAATATTTCTTGCAGATAGGTTGGTTTCTTGGGTAAGCAAGAAGAAAAATTGTATCTCTCAGTCAACAACAGAAATTGAATATGTTGCAACAGCATTGAATTGTTCAACAATGGTTTGGATCAAGCAGATGGTTAAAGATTTTGGTATTCAGGCTGATTATCCCATTATTATTCACTGTGATAACACCATTACTATCAACATTTCCAAAAACCCTGTGATGCACGCAAAGACATAACACATTGAGATTAAATACCATTTTTTTAGAGAAAAAGTTGCAGATAATAAAGAAAAATTGGACTATGTAAGCACTAAGGAATAGTTGGCAGATATTTTCATAAAGCCTTTATCAAAAGATACTTTTGAGTATCTCAGGGAGAAGTTGGGAGTAATTCCCTTTCCTGATTCTGATTAGATAAAGCAGCAAGTACATCATTCCATGGTGACAGATGAATGGTTAACTACTCTACCTCTGGATTAGTACTTGTGCCTAATTATTTATGGCACCCTTTCCCATTGATGTAAAAGGGGGAGTATGTAGTAAGGGGGAGTATATAATCATGTAACTTAAAAACACAGACAGAAGAGCTATAGCAGTGTAGAGGAAACTTTGATGGGGATATTGAAAAGATTGTAAAAAGAAAGAGGAAACCATGTGCTGAAGATATTTTTAATATCATATGTTGCCATCAATGTCAAAGGGGAGATTGTTGGAGATTTACTTCTGGCAGCTAGTTATTTGTATGTTTTTCATTGATGACAACATATAATATATATTAGTGTTCTATATGTACTTATCAGAATGATGATATTAACCCTTGCGCGGTTATATTCATGTTGTAGACATGTTTTTGATGCTTTGTTAAAATACGTAGAATCAGATTTGATGTTTTAGTTGTGTTGTGTAATTCTATTACTGGCAGTTACAGTTTTTGGAGTTTATCTGTACAGAGCCAACGTATTTGCATTGGTTCTTGAGTTGAACTTATCTTTTGGATATGTGTGTTTGTATTCAAGTTTAGTTATGAGTTGAAGATAGTTATCTAAAGGTGCCAAACATGTTTTAACAAGATTGCAATGTTAGAGTTAATTTGGTGAAGCCAACTTTGTGAAGCGTCACATCTATTCAGTTTATATTGCACGGTTGTAATTATGTGTGCATGGTTAGTTTATCCAAAAAGGATGTTATGAATATTTTCCTAACAGGTCCCATGATCTCATACCTTGAGGAAGATACTTATGGTAGTTCATCTATAAACGCTAAGTGTGAATGATAAGATAAGTGATAGAAAAAGTATAGAGTAGAATATCAGTTGTGTTTCATTCATCAAGGATCTTGTTGGCAAGTTGACTACCTGAGGATGCATGACTCATTTTGTGTTTTCATCATGGCAACAAAGTCATGTTTAGTTTCTTTCATGAAAGACAAAATGACTAAGTAAGAAAAATAGGGCGGATAGAGATACTTAGCGATTAGCACATCAGCGCACGTGTGAGAGATTGATTCAGCTTATGCACATTCAGATATAAGTTGTATGACATGTGTACATGCTACATCTAGATACGCATAGTATGGAACTACAAAATGACAAAGTTACAAGCAGATCAATAGATCAGCAGTCCAGGAGACAGAGCATGGAAGCCAACTAAGTTTTTTGATCAGTGTGTGTTATTTTGTGATGTAATGGCTAAGCGCCTTTTGTTATATGTTTGTAATGATTTAATTAACATTGTAGTAAACACACTTGAAGCCAACTTGCTTGAAAGAATTGTATATTTTGTTTTAGGGCTGACTAGCATTTTATTTTGGGTCACGCCTATTTGGATTTGCATATATAAGTATGTAATGTAAAGATATGAAAGAAGTGTTGATTATCATGCAAGAGGAAGATACAAAGGGAAAGTACTATGAAGTTAGTATATGATATAGCTCTTTGAGAGAGTAAGAGCATTCACGCATACACAGAACTGATCAAACAACAGTGTCATCATAGCAGTTCATTTTGATATAGTGCATATCATCTTTCAGAAGGTTGTTACCTTCATCTTATTGGGTAGTGAGCCTAGGCAATGAGCCATATACCTTTAACAGGGTTTTGTAAAAGACTCCTAACAGGGTTCGACCTTTAACCAGGTCATTGTACTCATATTGTAAAGACTGCTTCTAACAGGGAAAAGGAACTCTCACAAGTTCATTATACTTAGTACAATATTTGTGGGTACTAA